>NJDC01009930.1:528687-592234 GCA_002245475.1 Calephelis virginiensis
TTTAAAAGCATATCCATTGTCACCATTCAGTTACTGTTTGTATTATGTTTATTGAATCAATTAAAAAAAGTATTACTGTCTTGGCATAACTTAGCAATTGTGAGCTACTGGGAAATTATTTTAATCTACTATGAATGATTTATTTATAGGATTCATATATTTATGCGAATTGATAAATATATTTTTTTTTATTAACAATAAAGTGAAAACATACATATATCTTCCAAAACTTATGTAAATAAATAGAGAAGTAGGGTTTTTTTATGTTATTGGAAGACAAACTAGCAGACGGATTTCCTAATGGCAAAAAATTCACGCCGCCTAGAGACACCAGTGTGGTGGTAATGGTGCGTTGCCAACCTGAGGCCGGGATGCTAGGCCTCGAGCAAAAGTAAGGCTACCTTACCCTCCAAACCGGAATGGCGGCAGGAATAGGTAAGGCGGTGGTACCAATCCGCGTGAGTCGCTGCGAAACTCTACCACGTAGTCAGATGTCACGGTGCTAGTGACGTTAATCCTATGCTCGCCTTTTACGAGCGGCCTGGCAGGAAGACAGATGGTTTATTCTGCAAAAGAGCCAGCACGGGGATTAATTTGACTTTTATACTTTTTACGCTTTGAAGGCTTACCCATCTGAGTTTAGAATTGCTTTTGCCAAAAATCTAAGACTTATTTATTTAAATGTTTAAAACGTTATTATTAATTAAGTTTTCAGTGCCATCTTAAATTCAGTGTCTTCACGCCTAGTCTACTTGTTTGCTTTCCAATATCATAAAAAACTATAAGCAACATCAATGAAGATCATACCCGATTTCCCGAGGTGAGGAAAATATTTATCCATATTTTTGGGCTATGTATTTATTGAGTTCATTACCGTATAAAAATACATTTCATTTTTTAATTCGGTATTTTTTATCAGTTTGTCTTTTGAAACGATGCTGTAATAGTGCAGGTGGAATTAGACAGTGGAATTCTTTAACACTTTTACCAAAATTCCTCATAAAACTATGATATTGCGAGCACTCTGTTACGATTCCAAGACCAATTGGCTTATACAATTCTAATGATATTAACAATTCTAATTTTATTTAATCGCCTCTGTAGTGTAGCTATTCGGGGTCGGACTTGAGGTTCCGCGTTCGATCCCCGGGTAGAGCAACAAATAAATATAAAATATGTATTATACATTTTGTAAAAAAAATAACTTGGCCTGGGATTAGAAATGTGCCCGGTTGGCAATAGGCTTGCCACCGATCACATTGTGGGACTTATTAGTGTCTTCGCATAGTAGAGGGTGAGTTACTTTTGCCCCTGCCTACTTATTCGGGGATATAGGCGTGAAGATAGTACTAAAATAAATTTAAAATAAATTCACGTTAACTTTGACATATTTTAACATTATTATCCTAATATAAATCGTTATAAAAAGTATTATTTAAATAATATTAATGGTATACTGCATAACATACAGTGAATATATTTTAATAATTACAAGGTCGCGTATTTTATACATTTTGTAAAATGAAGATGTATTCTATTTGTTTAATGATCATTATAATTTTTTTACTGACTTAAAACAGGAGGCTATATGTTCGACTCTTATATTTTATGTATGTATTATTTCTCTGTCATTTCGGTACTGATTTACAAAAGTCTTTTTTTAAAGACGTCCTTACGTAGTGGTGCCAGTGCTACCAAGTCTAGAGGTGATTATGGAATCTTAGGGATATAGATGAAGATATTCAAGTTTCGTAAAACGCAGAAACCACAGGCATCAAGTAATGGATATAAATAACAAAGTATCTTCACGTACGTATCCCCGAAGAGGCAGGCAGTGATACAGTCAGGACGTCCACGATTAAATGAAGGTGTTGTATGCATATATCGCCGACTGGGTTCATATCCAAGCTGTAAACGTTGGTTTTGTGACAAAATTGAAAACGAACTTTTTATATACCTGATCCAATTGACCCCGTGACTAGACTTCAGAACCACTACACTTCAGAGGCGATAAATCTTTAATAATTAAGATAATTATTACTACTTTAATTATAACAAATTAACACTTCAGAACAATATACACTAAAATACTAAGTAGTTACCTATAATACGTTATGACCAAAAATTTTATTAATTTACAAGTTTTTGTCCTTGGCCTTACAAAAATACGCTTTTATCTAATATCTTAAGACTTGCTTAGATAGGTTAATAAGTTTTGTGTTAATTTTGTTCTTAATTCACGACAAAACCTTCGTACTAGATGGATTTACAAAGCGAACTCCAGGCGATTGTAAACATGCCTTCGAACAAAAAAGTTATCTTAGAGGAAATATTGTTTACACCTTCCAATTATTATCTAAACTTGGTTTAATCAACTGTCCCGATGGATACAAACCAAAATTTACAACCAGTGATTCCAAACGTCTAAAATCAATATTATATTACAAAATCTGTAACACCATTATATGAACAAGTTTCTCTATATACAAGGTATGTTTTTTTCACAGTTTTTATAACTACTAAAAAAATTAGACAGGACGTTACGATTAAAAAAAAGAAGCATGCTGATGCTACATTCCTACATGTAACTCGTACTTAAATATTCACATTGTAATTGAATAATATGAAGCGTCGTCGTATGAAATAAGTTGTACAATATCAAAGACACTTTTTTACAGTGTTCATTCTAGAAAATTGAAATAGGGACCGTATATGTTCAAAATAAGTCGGATGGTCACTCTGCTTACTAAAAACTGATACTTATACATAAACATCGCAATTAAAAAATCTGAAAAGTTTCTAGGTATCAACGAGCTATATTTTTAAAAATATTCTTTAAAGAAAATTGAAAACGAGACGTTCCTATACAAAACAGGACGCATGGTTACGCTAGGTACTTATAACTCAAACTCATACATTAACATTGTAATATAACCAGTTTTCTTAAACCCCATAGTATGTTTAAAATAAATCGCTGATCAATTTCAAAGGGATTAAATGAAATGCTTACAATTTATATCTCCATTAACGTGGAGTATTGTTTATATGTCTAATGTGGCCTCGGTGCTGTACGCAGACGCTTGTGAAAACATACACTTAGGGTTATCAACCTTACTGTAATATAAAGTATTGTACTATATTTCAAGGCTCAACGCTATGTACTGTTCAAAAAAATTCATTGGTAAAACCCGGAAATAAAAAGGCTTAAAATCCTGGCATCAGGACAGAGACTTAACTATGACATCTATGGTGTATATAGGGCACTCTTGTTTTCTACAGTAGATCAATGTATAAATTTTGCAATTCTAAAACTATAAAATGAAAAAAAAAAAACGATTTCTCACATTTAAGTAGATTAGACTCATTTACTTAAATTTCTGGAATCTTTTTCAATTCTTCCCGTTAAATACTGTATTTTCTAAGCGTATTATTTTAAATATTATATTCAAGCAAAAAATGTTGGCAACCCTACGTGTACACCAAGATTATAGGTAAAGCAACCTGACCGAAGTAAATAGATCCCTCTAATATTGTTGCCTCATTTGAAACTTACTAGCCAAAACTTGGAAACAAGTCGCTCTCGTAGCTCGACTTATATTTGACGTGGTTTGTTTATATATGGCTCAGCGTTTCCTTTAAGTTTGCATAACTCGAGGGTAGTCTCATAATAACAAATGGCTGCCACTGACCAGAGTTGAACGCTTACACACGTACAAGGAAGCTCTGTGACACGAACTAGCGTGATTTACTACTAGTAGTTCTCACTTTACTTAAATTGTAAGAGTTAAGGTAAGCTAATATGGGTTCCACACGGATTAAAACTTGGTTTGCATCCGTGTGGAACGTAGTTTTATTAAAAAAAAACTTGTTTTAAACAAAGCTTCCATCAAGGTCACCTTTGTGGAAGACGTGTTTGGGGCGTGATTACAACTGTCTGGATAATGTTTAAAAGTGGTCGCAAATAGGTTGAAATACTATCATTATCATGATAATATTTGACATTTAGAAAGACATCAGCGTTTATGTAATCTTTTCTCAGTTTTGATACGGACTTATACCACAAGATTATAACGTAGGTATATTTGTTTAACGTATGATGGTAAGTGTCACATAATTTGTCTAATTGATAAATAGTAATACAAAACGTCTTACGGGGGGGGGGGACTTATTATTATATATTATTATGAATCTCTCTCTTAAATCACTCTCTCTATTAAAAAAAATCAAAATCCGTTGCGTAGTTTTAAAGGTATAAGCATTCGGAGTTCGGACAGACAGCGGTAAGCGACTTTTTTTACACGTAATTTTTTTAACTTTCTGCGCTCTTCTTACAAAATTTTAACCCAAATTTCAAATTATTAGATCCCCATGATTATGAAAGCTCTGATAAAGTGATTGCAGTACTTTTTTTTTTTTGCTTAAAATTTTTTTTGCTAAAATAAAAAGCTTTCCTTGCGAACTTTAGGATTTTTTTCAACTTAATTATTCAAATTTTAATAGTTATTCTTCTGTCCAGGACTAAGACGAACCCACAGAAATTTAAAACAAACAAGTAGTTCACGAGTTGCCGGCTGTAATAAACTAAACTTTGTTTAATACATACAGATTATAATCTAGTCTAGTTCATAAGGTAATTTTTCAAATTTCTCTTATCTCATATGCTGCAGTCTATCACTTTTATAAAACTAGTCCGTCGTCCTTTAGGTACTTTGTATGTCTCAAAATGACACGTTTTTTGTAAGCTTAAAAACAATACATGGATATTACATAATTTATAACTTATTATTTATTTTATATATTGTTTTAATGAAATGACAACCAATGAATAAGGTACTGCAGGGCCTCAACGTGAATAAATTACAAGATAAGGAAAAGGAATAATGTTACAGGCGGTTGTAGAACCGAGCTAGGTATGCACATTAATCCAAGAGATACAATCGCTGCAAGGCGGCAACGGTAACGTAAATCTTTGATACTATCTGTGGGTACAAAGGACAGAAGAAATTTCCACCTTCCATATTATACAGGTTTGCAGAATCGAGACATTATTCTTTTAAATCTACCACAATTTTTCGTAGTAATACAATTTAGGCTTGTGAAATGGTGTGATAATCAGAATGCTTTACTCATTTAGTGGAGTGGTCGCCTCTGTGGTTTAGCGGTCCCTCGTCGGATTTGATTTCTTCCGAGTTTTCTTGACTGGGTTCGATCCCCGAGTCGGGAAACAAAACAAAAAGAAAATGTGTTGCCCGGGATTGGTTATATGCCCGGTTGGCGATAGGCTTGCCACCTATCACGTTGTGGGATTAGATGTGGGTACCTTGATTGTGCCTTTGTCTACCTGTTTAGGGATATGGTACGGATGGATATACGATTTTGACGAACGTTTTTGTAAATATTTGCATGTAAATATCTTCACCGAAACGGCTATAACAATATTAACGAACAAAAGACGACGAAACTAATTTAGATAGTGCTTTGCCTCGTCGGTCAATAGTAGGGGAGCCCAAGAGGGGATTTTTGGACTATCTCAGGCGCGTCAGATTAAGATATGGGAGATACCCTGTACCATTGTTGAACGCCTCCATTATGTATCAAATCTCTACATAGAGACGCGCATGTAGGGTTGTCTGTCTAATTTTTTTTGGCTTGAAAATGTACTCGCGCATGTCAGATTAAAGTACGGCGAGCTTATTGCATGCCAATAAGTCCATATTTGAATTTTCTGATGATTTGGACAAGACGTACGGGAGTAGGAGTTTCAGAAACTTTTAAAAACCAAGTTATATGTGTTAATTGTCCATTACAGCCATCTGTCTGATTGACATCTTTCTGTCACTGGAGACACATTAGGCATATATATTATTAATATCTGATGAGTTCGGCTATGATCAAGTGAGTGAAATTGCTATTTCAGCTTCTAGACACTTAACGCACCGCTAAAAAGAAAAACCTTACATGACCTTTTTTACTCTCCACTATTTAATCGACAAAGTGCAATGGGTCCCAATAACGCTGGAGTTACTACACATTTCGCATCGCGGGCTCCCCTATCACAAAAGGCTACCGTATAACACAACATTATAACATTTAGATGTCTGCATTTCCGGGTCTGGGTGTTTAAATTTACTCTAGTATTTATATGTATTGGTATCGTTAACTAACACCCATAACACAAACATATAAATTGCTTACTTTAGGGTTAGATTCAATTTGTGTAACATATTCAATAAAATAAATAATAATAAATAAAGTAAATATATTTATTATTATTTATTTTTCATAGAAATCAATCATTTAAAGACTGACAGATTTTTTATTTTAAATTATGATGTTGGTATATCACAATAGAAAAAAATCATCTCTATTTCCGTCATATCACGCGTGAACGGATGACACGAATTTTGCTATTTTTTTTTATTGTACAGTCATTGTCAGAAGGTTCATATGAAATAAAACCCAGCATTCATAGTAAGGGCAGCAGCATGGCGTCTGTCTCTAGCTCTGTTAGTCAATAGTGAACGTCTTATTTCATTTAAATTATATGTAGTCATACGCAACAAAGTCGTCTTATAATAATTAAAACAGTCATAATAATCAAAGCTTTATATTATGATATTACAATTACATTAAATCAGAAACGACTTTGTAACTAAAGTTAGTTAAATATATAGCAATGCAAGTAAGCGATAAAACTAATAACTATAAAATACGACACGCTAAGCTATTAAGGTAATCGACAACGCTTCGTAGCACGTACTATACGTCAGAACGTGCGTTTTAACAGGTTATTTCTTTTTCAATGTTTTTAAGTAAATATCTTCATCTAAGTTACATAGTAATTCACACCTGTAAGCCTATCACTATCAAACATTAATTGGAAATTTGTTTATACTATAAACAACTGGTAGCATTTTACTCTGTTCACGAAGATCGAGAATAACTAAGCTTTTATTAAACTGATTTTAATTAAACATGTCTAAGTTTGCGTTTGAATAAATCACTCGTCATTTGTCATCACTCATTAGTCATAATCTTTTTTTAATGTTATATAAGCAATTTAGAGCAAAAATCAAGCCGGTTTGCTTTTTCAGTTATTTTGAAAACTTTTGAATAAATTAAAAATATGTGAACACACAATATTTAATGGAACTTTGATATATTGATAATACTTACGTATAATAAATAGTTATTTAAATATAAGTACACCAGCTGGTATTTTATAATAGACAACTGTAGCTTAATTCACGTAAAAGTGTATAAGAGCTTCATATAAATTATATTCCTATATCTTGTATTCGTTTGAGTCTAAACATTCTTCCTCTAGTAAGATTATGTTGTACAAACTCTTAGCCTTATTAACATATTCTTTAACATTGCCAACTTATGGGCTTCTGATACGAATATTACTAATGTAAACAAGTTTATAGACTTCTGTAATTACTGGGTACGAGATAAAATTAGTTTATTTAATTAGTATGGAAATAAATAAATTTAGAAATAAATGGAAACATTTAAGCAAAAAATATAATATCTTAATATAAGGGAGAACATAGGGTTATCAACTATTTCTTTGTCAACAAACGGAGAAGTATTAGAAGTGGACTATTTTAGGAGTATAAGATACGATATGTATTTTGCAAAATTAAATACATTGCCAATAATGTATGATGATATAAAACAGATAAATATATATTTCATAACTTTGCACCTCTGTAAAAAGTATTTTTGGTCGTCATGTTTCAAGTAATAAGTTCCAAACTTGTGCAAAGTTAAAGGAAGTTATACACATATACATTGGCGATGACTAAACTGATATTAAATAAATACCTATATCTTTTCGTCAAACTGGACCTATGTAGGAAAAACGTATATGTTTTGCTAAGGTTTTGAAAGTTATGAGAACTAACTAACTGTGTAAAGTAAATATGAAGTGTACTTATATGAAAGAATGTGCCTATATCTCTACATTATAGTGCAACTTTTAGATTACCTAGGTTAGTAGTTTAAAATGGTATTTTTAAATTTAATACTGCCTTACCCATTACAAAGAAAGGACTATTAAATCACCAATTAAAAAAAACAGTAGGTAGCCTAAATTAAAATAAATAGAAACACTAATAAATTCAATTAATTAACTAAAAATATAACTAAACGTATTTAGTAAATAAAATGAATTGAGAAGCACCTTCCTTCTCTTATCAGCAATAATACCAAGGGCAGATTAAGTACATAATATAACATAAGTAATTTCAATGCTGTGTCTGTGAATTATGTAATTCTTGTTAACTTTTAGCATCCGAGGTAAGAAGGGATCTAAAGGCATTTGTAGGGCTGGGGGTATCGAGGGACACAGGGTGCGTCTGACATTGAAGTAGTGCCAATAACAAAGGTATAAATAGAAGGGGCCGGCGTTGAGAAGGGCGTAACGGCTATACGAGATCAGAATATTTAGTTGATATCGCGTCCTAAACATCGGATTACCATGCGGGTGGCGATGCCGATACTACACCGATCGCTGATCAATTGTTGCCAATGCGCGCTCTACATTTGCACACTAATTACATCTTTTACACTTCCATATTAGTTTATTTATTTTATTAATTTATTATAGTTATTGAGATATTATAGATACATCTGTGATCTAGTGGTCTGATGTTGGGTTTGACTACATGAAGTTCCGGGTTGCCTGTAATGGGATATGTGTGCGGTTGGCGGTAGGTTTTCCACCTGTAATGTTTTAGGACTTAAAGTTTTTGGCTAGACGTGGATGCCCTGACTATACCTCCGCCGTCCATTACATAGGGGCGTGAAGATGCGTTTATTAATACAGAATTTTAGTGTATATAGATAGACGTACCTAACTTTTAAAGATTCTCTGTAAAGAAATAGGTGCTGTAGAAAAGTTAAAGAAACGTGACATTAGAATACTGGTATGTTAAAGTTATAAATAATTATCCCTGGACAAGTTACACAAATTGAATCTAAACCCAAAGTAAGCAAATTATATGCTTGTGTCAGTCAACAATTTTACTCTTATGGAGTAAGTTGCACTCTTATGGACTCAGAATATTGGATTCATGTTTAATGTTCACGCAAGTTTAAATAAATTTATTGCTTTAGTTAAAACAGTACTGAACTTTATCTAGATCTGACAAAGTTCAGTACTGTCACAAGCGGAAAATTATTGAAATGCTTATCAAGTAGAATAAAAAACACAGCATGGAAATACCAGTGACTATAATATTTTCGCTCAAAAATAGCTATATTAATTTTGACCCGACTATCATTTTGAAAAAAACTTTTGACTAAAGCAATATTTTTAAGTAACATTTCGCCATTATTTTTTGTTACGTCTCAACTATGATAACAGTAACAAATATTTATATTTGTGTTGCTGGTATAAAAATGGTATTAATTCAGAAATAGTGTGGTAAAAACGATAAATTCTCCCCTAAAATCGAGCACCCTTGATGTAAAAAATGACCAGGATAAATTGGAATGGCAGTGGCAGCCAATAAAACATTCAGTTTATGGGGTGTCATATTTACATTCAGCTGGTATCGGCGTAAGAACATAATGGTACCTATTTATCTATTACTAATACGATAAAATATTTTATTATTTGTGTTTACGTGAAGTTTATTTACACTAAATAAAAAAAACGAGAAAAAATATTTGTAAAATCTGGAACAATTTACGTATGTGTGAGTGGTATAATCTTTTATTATTTACAAAAAATATATTTAATATACATATTTATATATTTATATGTATATACTTAATATACATATTGAACATATTTTAATGCAATAAATAATGTTAACACTGTTTCATGACAAAATAATTCTATCATGAAATAAAAAAAATTACAAACATTTCGACATTCTCGTTCCTACCACTCTATAACCTATTATTGCGATAGATCAGAGAAACGCATGGTTCTATATTAGTGCTGCTTTAATATTTTTTTATTGTTTATACATTCATTGCAAGCTTTATTCTATGTTAAATTGTATATTTTTAAACAAATTCAAGTTCATAGCCTTTTGGCACTATTTTATTTCAAATTATTGTTAATAAAAATTGTATCAAATGGAATCTTAAATATTTTTTTTATAAAATACTAATCTGAATATTTATCTCATCTACCATAGTGAAATAATAAAGAGATAAAATGTATAGACTCAATCATTTATACGTGATTATCGTATAGATATGTACATTAAGAAACACAAACGCTCAATTTGAAAGTCAAATTGAAGTGAAAATTTCATGTTTCCTAACAATTTCAATTATATTCGATTTTTAAGTAAAAAAACGTATATATAACGAGTTTCATTTTTCTCGTTAGGTAGAATAGCAAATTTGTGTAATTTATGTATTTTAAATAAATGAATGTGTTGGTTCATTTCAATATAATGCTGGGATAGCACTTACTAAAATAAGAAACAGAAAACATCCACATTTCACTGTAACCTTTCGCATTTGTTACCTAAATAACATTAGAGTAGATTCGCTAATACTATTAAAGCAGCACTTCAATTACTGAAACCTTGTTTATGTATGTTAGGGCGGTTGCTAATCGGACGACCGACAGACGATAAATTACTAGTACAATATATTATTACTTTGCTGATTATTTAATTTCCCTAATTTCACTCAATAGGAATAATTTGGAAGCAATGTATCATTAGAATACACTTCCTGATTATGTTAATTAAATCAAAGGTGATTTATGTTTAATGTGAATTTAACTTAATCCAATATTAAATTCTTTGTATTTTGACATTTTGAACATGCAAATGATTTATTGGGGATATAAATACGTACATTAAAAAGCTATAACTTGATATTGTCATTTCTATTAAATGTTAAAGTGATTATTAGTATTTCAGGTTATTTTTTTTATCGCAGAACACCATGAGGTATCAGTCAACGCTTAAATCTACTTAAATATATTTTATAAAGCGAATTTTTGTACCCTATTAAAATAAAATATCATATTGTTGAATATATTAATCAAATACAAGTAATTAGAGTATAACACATTTTCTTAAAATTTTTGCAAAATTAAAATTGTCAAAATTTTTATTTCCACTAGGTCTGTTTTTGACAAATCGATATTAGCTTCCATGTAATTTATTATTCATAAGACAAAAGTTGATAGTTTGGGCATAAGTCAAAAGACTTTTTGTGCAAATATTGATATTTTTAATTTTCTGTATATCATTCTTATCATGTGCAAACATGATTGTTTATGGCTGATCATGGCGGAGTATGCGAGATAAAACTTTAGCATATATCCGAACCATATGTTCTACCTTAAAAGTACCTGTCCATGTCCGATAATCGTTGACCGATTTTTGTCGCAATAGTGCAACCCACACGTCTTACGTCTGACAGTAGGTACTACTATCAGATTATTGGTCCGACACAAAGTCTGACGTGGGCGGGAACCCTAAGTTTCTAGTGTAACTCGCAGCGATGTAGTATTCATAAATTTTTGGCAGCAAATTTGCAATTTTATCTCCTTTGCCCGGTAAAGGAGCCTTCACATTAACATAACTGTTGGGTGAGCAATTTACCGTGTAACTCGTAAAGAAGTAGCTTATATCATAAAATGAAGCATCATATTATGACGAGTGATATGTCTTTGAAAATGTAGCAACAGGGAATAATATTATTGCGTTAGACGCAATAAAAAAAGTATTGGAATTTAGATAGATTACAAAGACTGGAATTAGTCTGTTTGTCTTGTTTGAACATACGATATTTATTTGTAGAATTATGTTAACAGTTTTAATTATTTATTTTGGAAAAGAGCTAAATCAGTTCATTTAATAAATACAAATAATTTAAATACAATCTAAAAGTCGATTTCTGGAACTGTATTTTTTTAAGTACCTATATTAGAAAAAATAAAATACCTAATTTATTTTTGTTCGAATCGAATTTTGGTTGTGCCATGCCCTATAACTAGGCTAGGTTAGGGTTCAATTAAGTCACTATTATGTCGGTACAAGCAACTAATTCTTTACTAATCACTGGTATATGTAAATCAGTTCCTAACTGATCGTAGTTAATTTAAAACTATTTGTACTACAATGATGATGATAATGTTTTTCTTGTAATAACTTAAATTTTTTATGGCAATACATAGACATTTATTTAATCATAAGATTAAAACTTTTCAATAACCTCTAATAAAATATATCCCTAAAGTAGCTAACAGAAACAATTATCTCGATCCTTGCAGTTTTCAAAATAAAACCACAGTTATGATGATACATAAAACACATTAACAAAAACGTCAAAATTAAAACACCCCTCTTTTTCCATCGGGAGCTAAAATCAATGCATACTTCTAGATGCGATGTGTATGTGGGTTGATAGCACATTTTACAATTAATAAAATATATTGTATAGCATTGTTGATTACGAAAATAAAACAACAAATACAAAACTTCAATACTACGTAATTTACGAATTCATTATTTAGTATTCTCCACAAAGAATTCTAAAGTAAGATTAATTTTTAATTATAACGGTGGCATAATAAATGGCGCTCTTTCAGTGAAGGCGCAGGCTGAATACGTAACAGGCGCGTTTTAATCACTGGACTGACGAGGGCAGCAGAGGGGAATATTAAAAGCATTCCTGGTTTACGGACTTTTTAATTGTCCATAGATATATCTCTATCACAATTAAACATTATTTAAGTTTCCTTAAAAATAAATTAAATGCAAATAAAATTTTAGAACCTCAAATATTTTTTACACTTTTTGTATATTTAGTTTGAATGGGATAATTTCCAAACATTTCAAAATTACAATAATAATAAACATCCGTGGACAAGTTAAAAGAATTGAATATAACCCCAAAGTTAACAAATTATATGCTATGTTATGGGTGTTAGTCAACTATTCTAATACATAGAAATCGCCTCTATGGTCTAGAGGTCCGTCGTCGGGGCTTGACCTCTTGAGGTCCCGGGTCCGACCCAAAGTCGGAAAAAATTCGGTCGGAAAAAAAATATATTTTCAATTTCTCATAGAAATAACGTTGCCGGGATTGGATAAATGTCCGATTGACGATAGGCTGTGGCGATATCCAATACACCTGAAGGTTTCTTTATACTAAGAAATACTTAAATAGATACCATAATAAATGTAAAATTCACGTACCCGAAAACGCAGACATATAAAGTCATCACATAAATGCCTGCCCCGTCGAAAATCAAAGCTTAGCTTCGTGGTTGGTCATACAAAAATTTGCTGTACAAGTACGTGTAATGCTTATAGTGGCAGAATTTTTAGAACGAGTAGAGATTTCTTCAAATTACGCTATGACATTAGTTACCTAAGATATATCAGTTAAAGCATGTTTTATATCAGTAGGTTAATATACATTGTAACCGGAATTTATTAATAACATATCAAGCTTAATTAGAAACCTGATTTATACGGAAATGAATAAAAAACTCACAAAGAATATATAGTACAGTAAAATTTATTATGCTTTTCTGAAAGAAACCTAGATTTTAATTTGCAGTTATGTTTTATAAACATAATTACAAATACCCCAGTGTTGGAGAATAGATAATCTGCCTTCCTGCCAGGCAGCACGTAAAAGGCGAGCTTAGGCTTACCGTCACTAACACCGTGACATCTGACTAGCTGAGTTTCGCAGCGACTCATCCGGATTTAGGATGCTAGGAGTTAGGCTATAATTGCCATTCTGCCTCTTCTTTTTTATTTTCTTAATACCTACTTCCTGTCTGTCAAGGGATTTGTCTAGAAGACCTCTTTTTTTTTCATCAACGAACTCACAGTTGGATTTACTGTTCTGGAATCCTCAATGTTCTCGAATTCCATTCTTAACTCGACCTAATAGGTGAGTGTGATTTCTCAAACATTTACTTCACTTCCGCTCTATCGTTTATACGATGTGTGGAAATATTTCGTTTTTGAATAGCTTATAAAAATTCTATTCATATTTTAAACATTTCTCAAACTATTAAAATGACAGAATATCAACCGAATATATTTTAGTTTAGTTTAATGTAGTTTTTTTTATGATATTGGAAGGCAAACAAGCAGACGAATTTCCTGATGGTAAGAAATTCACGTCGCCTAGAGCCACCAAAGGTGGTAAAGATGCGTTGCCAACCTGAGGCCGGGATGTTAGGTCTCGAGCAAACGTAATTATACCGGCTACCTTATCCTCCAAACCGGAACACGTCAGGATATTATGGCGGCAAGAATAGGTAAGACGGTGGTACTAATCCAGGTGAGTCGCTGCGAAACGCTACTACCTAGTCGGATGTCACGGTGTTAGTGACGGTAAACCTATGCTCGTCTTTTACGAGCTGCCTGGCAGGAAGGCAAATGGTCTATTCTGCACAGGAGCCCGGACTAACACTGGTCGATTAACCCTGTACCCTTACCCTGTAGCAAATTAAAACTTAAAAGTTAAGTCGTGAATAAAATAAGGAGCAACGTTATTAATAATCATAAAGCGACTGTCAAAATTTTAAGTCCTCTAATGAGACCAAATGACTATCATAAATTGAATCCAAATTGTTGTTTCGCACCTGCAAATAAACATCTGCGAGAAATGTTTGACTAGTAAATAACATTTTTTGAATGTCGCAACCGCACTTGATGTGTGGTTTACCTCCAGGAAGCTATTGGGAAATAATACAGAAGTGTCTACTAATTACGAAAAAAGTATCTTCACGTCCATATCCCCGAAGAGGTAGGCAGAGGCACAACCATGGCACCCGCGACTAGGAGAAGACACTAAGTCCCACAATGTGATAGGTGGCAAGCATATAGCCAACTGGTCACATATCCTATTCCGGGCAACATTTTGTTTAATAGAAAATTTTAAAAATCAAATTTTCTATTTCGTTGCCCGTCCCGGAAATCGAACCCGGACCTCATGCAGTCAAGTCCAACACCTAGACTGCCACACCACAGAGGCAACACTAATTACAAAAAGTAAAGAAATGTCACTTCAGACTGAATTTAAAACCGCATTACAACGTCTCAAGCCGACAAATGCTCTAACCATTTTAACTACTGCGGATGCAACTCCTATGGCGAAGTTTTTAATTTCTTACCATTTGCGTAGGCAGGTATTTCGTATAAATACTTATATATACAGCGTTTTTATTATTTGTGAAAATTTATCTCAAACACGGGACGAGTTATGTTTTTGTCGAAAATAATATGCCTAATTATATTGTAATTTTAGAAAATTTTCATAAATTTTACAGTGAAATGTACGCACGTAAAATATATAACGCACCTTAACCATTTACACTCACGTAAGGGCCATACATAAACACTTAAGGGTTCATAATACCCTCAGAATAGAGCCTTTACAATTTAAGCGCTTAAAGCGGACAATTATGCTAAAGTGGAACATCTCCTGAGTTTCCTTTTATTCATTCTGTGTGATATACCCTTTATTTTACTTTGGCTTAGGCATACATTATTGGAGATCCACACATGAATAATTTTCTATATTTTTATTTGGCGATACGTTTTCAAAACTTACTTTTGTGTAACAAATTTTAAAATAATTCTTCAGAATTTTAACAACAAAAAGTTACGATATTAAATTAGCTAGTAAACATCTTTGTTATATATAAAATTCCCGTGTCACAATGTTAGTTACCGTACTTCTCCGAAACGGCTTAACCGATTCTCATGAAATTTTGTGAACATATTGAGTACGTCTGAGAATTGGCAAAAATCTATTTTTTTACAACCTTAAGTGATGAGGGTGAATCACAGCAAAAAAAATAGCAGAACAACGTCTGCCGGGTCAGCTAGTCTCTGTATAAATTACATTAAAAAAATTTAGACACTTTTCTTATGTAATCGTTTAGAGAGACATAATAATAATAATAATGTTTATTAGCATAAACATGTGTTACAGAGTTTATTACAAGGATATTTGTACATTTTTTTATTGTAGTTATAGTATCATAATATAAGTATGTCACAAAATCGTATCTCCGTTGGAAATCAAACACAAACCTCATTGATGGTTAATGCGTATCCGCTAACCACTCTACCTAATAGGTTTGTATAAGCGTCTGATGATTTAACTAAAACTAATCGTATCTAAAATGCATTTGAACCCGCACTAAAGTTCAATTAAGTCAGTTTATGCGCAGCAATGTATTCCCATAACTTAGGCTGTTGAATTAATAAGTTTACAATAGGACGAGTAACGAGCTCTGTTGGAGGCGACCGCCTGCGTTGACCAACGGTCATTTAAATTTGCATTTTAGCATCCCCACTAGATTTACCCTTGTCCTGCTTTATATTAGTTACTGCGCTTATGACGCCATTTTTAATCTACGCGATGTGAGATAGGGGTTGAAACATCTGCTTTGAACTGTGAAATATAAAATTATACCATGCTGTACCGTATTGTGATTCTTTATAAGAACAGACATGTTTAAAACAAATCCCCTTAAAAGTTTTAATTAATAAAACTTATCAATTTTGCAATAAGTAATTTTCCAGATAGATTTTACGTGTAAAAATTGCATTTATATTTTACAGTAACTATTTATTATTTTAATGGATTAGTAGTCAGTAGATTTCCAAAATTGTAAATTATTTCTTATAATAAAGTGTACTTTATCTTATTATTACGTTATACAAAATTGTTGTTTTATATTTTGAGATAGCAGCTGAAATTAATAATGTTTAAAATTCAAGTAAAAATTAGTCGGTTTGACTATTATTGAAATAAAAACTGAATACCGACAAATCTTATTTTAAATGTATTTTAACTTTTAATAATGAAACAAAAACAGAAGAGATGTAACATTTTAAACATGTTCGATTCGCGATTTTAATTTTCTGATGTACAAACTAATATTTCACAGTACTAAACGCGTTTTATCTCTTTCTATTGTTCCTATTTAAAGAAGATAGAGATAACGTGAAAATAGTTTAGTGAGTGTGAAACAAAATATCTTAATATATATATATATATACAAATTACGTGTTACGTTGTTTGACCGCGATGCACTCCTAAACTACTTAACCGATTTGAATCCAATTTGCACACCGTGTGCAGTTTGATCCAACTTGAAAGATAGGATAGCTTAAGTACATCTTAATTTATAATCAAAAAAATTAACATCCGAGCGAAGCCGGAATAGGCAGCTAGTAAATTATAATAAATTTTAACGTATTTTTTCTTAAATTTATGGTAGAAATATAGAAATGTGTCAAATATTAATTTTGGAAGATATCATAAAAAAATTGGCTTGCGTTAGGAATAATTGAGATAAATCCAACTGAAAGTAATTTAAGTTTAGTGGCAAATCTTTTTCAAAAACACTTGCAAATGAGTCTAGCGTGTAGGGGAGGAAATTATGAAATATTACAATAACATGCCCTTTTGTTTTTAAATCGTGTAGTTTCAGAATAGGGCGCGAGCATTGGATGTGGTGTAGGTATTCAAATTCTGAAGTCTGAAGGGGAGGCTAATTCGTTTTAAATTACATTACGTTATTGCATTCGACGTAAAATATTACAGACATAAACAACGGGAGAGGGTTGGGATACAACGAGCAAATTCCGAACTTAATTATCTCTCTCGAAACATTTGTACTTTGCATACATAAAATTGCATACGTATATCAAAATACGGGTCTGGGTAATTACTACGGACTATGCGTGGTTCATTTTTATTTGGAAACTGCGGTGTGTAGGAAAAAGGATATAGTTATTACTGTGACTGTACCTTTTTTTTTAATGAAATTTAAAGGCAAACAAGCATACGGATTTCTTGATAGTAAGAAATTCACGCCGCCTGGAGACACCAAAGGTGGTGATGGTGCGTTGCCAACCTGAGACCGGGATCTTAGGCCTTGAGCAAAAGTAAGTCTACCGGCTACCTTACCCTCCGAACCGGAACACGTCAATGGCAAGTATTAGACGTTATGGGGGCAAGAATAGGTAAGGCGGTGGTACCGATCCGGACGCGTCGCTGCGAGACTCTACCACCTAGTCAGATGTCACGATGTTAGTGACGGTAAGCCTATGCTCGCATATTACGAGCTGCCTGGCAAGAAGGCAGATGGTCTATTCTGCAAAGTAGCCCGGACCAATACCTTTCTACAAACTTAGTATAAATTTGACTGTAGATTATGAAATAAAGTACGTAAACGTAATTGAAATATCATTATTGTAAGTACATAAAATAATAACTTTTATTTTTGAATGTTTTTGGTAGTTCAAATATAGACATAAGACAAACATTGGCAATAGGTTTTAATTTTTTTATATATGAAGTCAGCGGAGAAGCACACTGCTCCCATGCTGGTAAGAGATAACCGTGGCATATAGACACCATAGATGTTACAGGTTCGTCGCTATCCTGTAGCTGGAATGGGCCTATTTTGCAAGTATCCCCCAGGTCAAAACATGACAGAGTCATTATGTTGTCAGGAATAGGTATGGCAGTGGATCCCTACCCTGGCAAGTTGCAGCAACGCTACCACGAGTGTTAACTACAGAAAAAAATAGTTTCTTGGGTTCCAAGCAGATGTAAATAAAAAAATACTAATTGATATTTCTTCAAAAACACTTATCAAAGGTTTACAACGCGAATCGATATCAAGAAAGAGCTATAATACCTAATTAATATATAATATACTCTATATTCTATAGTATTATTACGACGCCATTTTCGTTGATGGTTACATAAAATAGTTGTGATTTACCGCTTATTCAAAACAAGCAAGCAAACAAAAAAACTTAAAAAATAACAGAAAATATTTATTTTTTATTATGAACTCATTTTAGGTCTTAAAGAATTCTATATCTAAAAATGTGCTTTAATTTGTTTAAAACTTAGGTCGTATTCGTCGATTTTATCTTTTTGTATCGAAAATGCGTTTGAAATATGTCTAGCTTATGAGCATTTACTATTGTTTAAAACGAACTACTAATATTTTGACATTATCTTATAAATATTATTAACGTATTATCTTATTTAATAAGTACTTTCAAAAGGAGCAATTCGGAAATGACT
Organism: Calephelis virginiensis; assembly: GCA_002245475.1. Classification (NCBI taxonomy): domain Eukaryota; kingdom Metazoa; phylum Arthropoda; class Insecta; order Lepidoptera; family Riodinidae; genus Calephelis; species Calephelis virginiensis. The sequence continues at coordinate 547,762 of NJDC01009930.1, forward strand.
CGAACGATTTTCACGAAATTTATAGTGAGCGGTATTATGTGGCTGGTTAATTGATGTAGCTAGGTTTATACAATAGCAACAAACTATTACCGCAAAAAGTATTTAAAATTATTATTAACATAAATATGCAAATGTATAATTAATTTTATAATAAAAACAACACATTAGTACAATTTAATAATTCTAAGGAAATCTTTTACACAATAAACGAGGCGAGACGCAATGTGGATGTTAATAAAGTTATAATAATAAATATCGTCGGGAAAACCATTTGGGATTCGAACTTAGGGGTAACAAACGGAGATAGTCCCTTAGGAGGTGGGGGGTAACAGCTGTGGATCCTAATGTCTTTTCTATTTATCTGCCGTCAGGGATGCCGTATATATGGATAGGTACGTCATAACATATATTAGATACCATGTCCTCAATACGCCTGTCTTTATTTCCTTCTCGCACAAGTTAGAACGTTTATTAAATCTCAGTTGTCAAGTATGCTTAATTTATTTTATTAGGATCCATATTTCATTATAAACAATGTTTTGTAATTTGCAATAAATTTCTTTAACATTATATTGCTATGAAGTGTATAAATATAAATGTTTTGCGTAACGTTGTGTTTGTTTTGTTTGAGATTAATATAAGTCGGATTACTACACATTTCCTTGTGTACTTTTATACACTTCATATTGATACAATATGTATGTATTTACTTCTCATTTAAATAAAATGTCTTTCCAAAATAGGTATTTAACGTTTTAGACTGTGTACAGTACATGTTATAAAAGATATCCACATAATAAATCACATATTAAACACGATTTTTTTTATTTGGATAAGCTCATATAAAATAGACATTGTACGAGTATAAGTCACTTAAAAAATCGTTAAAGGACTGGCGTTAACTAGCTTATAAATTACTAGCGCCCAGCCCAGGCTTCGCACGGTTATGAAATATACACATAAACCTTTCTCATAAATCATTTATCTACTAAAAAAACCGCATCAAAATACGTTGTGTAGTTTTAAAGATTCAAGCATACAAAGGGACATAGGGACAAAGGAGGTGACTTTGTTTTATACTAGTGATAGTAATAAATGCAATAAATAATATTACTATTGTGTTTCGTACAAATATTTCGCTCTCTCTTTTAATTAAAATGGATGAGTTATGTTTGTATGCAGTAAGTCATATTGAAAAAAAAAATCAAAAGTAATTTCAATCATTTTATTTTTCGTTCGGATATTTGTAGTTAGATGTCTAAAAAATTAAAGTAGCTATTTAAAAATTTTAATACCTATTTTGGGAGGACCCTAGATACTGGAGATTATATCAAATTTTTACTTGTCATCTTCCTATTTGCAGAAAAAAAATCTGAACTGGTCGTAACTTCGTTTTAGTACTTAGGAATTATAAGTATTACAGTCACTCATTGGAATGTGTATTTGATATTTTTCATCGTCGGCGCTTGGAAAAACTTCCACATATTTAAATGTTTAAATGTTGTTAATAGTTTAAGTTTTAGCCCTGATGATGCTGTTATAAGCTAAGTAGGCCGGCACCGGTAGGCTATTTACAAAATAATAAATTATAAGAGACTAGCAGTTTCACGCAGCTTCGCCTGCGTAACTTGGCTTCTACTGCACCGATTTTGATGAATCAAAACTTATGACACTTAAGGATAATTTAGCATTCTAAAAGTAAAAAAAATTGAAATCGGTTAAGTAGTTTCGGAGCCTATTCATTTCAAACAAACAAACAAAAAATCAAATCTTTCCTCTTTATAGTATTAGTATAGATATGTAAAACAGTACAAGTGTTTCTTCATTTAAATACCTATATGAAAACTGGAATGTACTTTCAAAAACAACAATTTTCAATTAATTTTAAATAAATATGATTCCTTCAGAATTCGTACATTTAGAACGTATCATACTCGTATATCCCATATCGTTTCAAGATGGTATAAAACCGTTACTTATAGTTTTTTTAGCTCTCTACGTTTATAGCACAAATGATAGGCGTGATAGTATTTTAATACAAATCCATAAATTTTAGGCTTTTGTATGATTTATAGGGTTGAAACTTTTATAGTACAAAACGAATTAAAATATAACGATCGCCTTGTACCGTTGAAGTGACGACAATCTCTGTTTTATGGCTCAGACCTCATAAATGTCTATTAATATGAATGGTCTCCAATTACGTTTACGATTTGCGTTTTGTTTGGCCATATTCAAAAAAACTTTACGATCTCTGCCTCTGAGCCCGTTTATTACATATCTATGGCGTGATTTCATTACTAGATGGACAATAGACGTCAACAGCAGATGGCACACGTTCGTGTTTCTCCTATTGCCTAAGAAAAAAATAATAATTTAAAAAACGTTAAAAGTTTTTAAACACGGCAATGAAGAATAAATAAAATTTAGTCTTACCTATTCTTGCCACAATAACGGCAGTGGCAACGCACCATTACCATCTTTGGTGTCTCTAGATGGCGTGGGTTTGTTACCATCAGGAAATCCGTCTGCTTGTGTCCCTTTCAATATCATAAAAAATAGTAAATTTACTAATAATTGTAAATTAAATTACGAACTTTGTAAATTTACAATAATTATGTGCAACTTCATCTTTAATTAAAAAAATGCAACGCTGTCATGTGCATTATAAGAATCTTCACAAACATATTCCCGAAGAGGTAGGTACAGGCTCAACCAGGGTACCCACGAATGCGAACTGGGTACATATCCGATCCCGAGCAAATTGAAAATACCCATTTTCTATTATTTGTTGCCCGACCCGGGGATCGAACTTGGGTCCTCGAGAAGTCAAGTCCGACGCCGGACCCCTAGACCATAGAGACAAATTATTAATAAAATTTATTTACATTTCTTAGATTTTACTAAAATTTTGTTAATATTTAAAATTTTAGTCACGGTTAGTTTTGCATAACATTTTTTTTTCAAATTTTTCCCCGTTTTAGTCCAGGCTCCTTTGCAGAATAGACCATCTGCCTTCCTGCCAGGTAGTTGGTAAAAGGCGAACATAGGCCTACCGTCACTATCACCGTGATATCTGACTAGGTGGTAGAGTTTCGCAGCGACTCACCCGGACTGGTACCACCGCCTTACCTATTCCTGCCGCCATAACGTTATTACTTTTGCTCGATGCCTAACATCATGGCTTAAAGTTGGCAACGCGCCATTATCACCTTTGATGTTTATAGGCGGCGTAAATTTCTTACCATCAGGAAATCCGCGTGCTTGTTTGCCTTCCAATATCACAAAAAAAATGTAGGTACCTTCATTTTTGTCAGGCAGATTTACAAAATACACAACTGCCATAGTAAAGGTAAAACTTTTTATGGTTTGATTCAAAATCCGTTTATTTCCTTACATCATACTCTTGAATGTATATTTTGGATTTAATTAGTAGTTAATTGAAGCAAATTCTCTCAATTATACCCAGTAGGAAATGCTAATGATAAGGAATACAAGTCGTAAATATTATATTTACGAGTTGTTATTTCATAGATACCATTACGTAGGTAAATATATGCTTTTAGTCTAGACTGTAAAAAACAAAATCTTTATCTGAATGGTATCCAAAACTGTAAATTATTGACAAAATAAATAACGCATCATTTGCGTTAATGTCATCATTAAGTAACAGGTAAAATATCTTTGATTGAAAATACACTTAAAATAAATAATAATAACATTGCATACATCTAATGATAACTTATTCCTGAAACCTTTTTTCTTGCTTATTAACTTTTCAAAAAAAATTATATTAAATGAAGCTAAAACTTAGTCCGTCTTATTTTTAAAAATAGACTTAAGTACTCCAACTTTTAACGTACATGTTTATTAAAACAGAGTAAGTGTATTATATTTTATTCATTAACAACTTATCGTGTACGGTTAGTATAAAAGCACTTATATTTTTGTAGTTTTATTTTCGTATGCTTACCGGTTTTGCTACTAAAAGTATCGTCATTTATGCACTACTATTTATTCAAAAATGTCACTTGACAACATTACAATTCAAATATCAATAGCGATACCACAAAACCAATATTATGATATTATGTTACCTAAAATCAGTAAGACAGTTAATATTTCAATTCAATGTTTTAATTCGATAAAATAGTCAATATCCCAATTCATCCATTTAAGTCGACAAAATGGTCAATACCATTATTGATGTAAATCGACAAAATGGTTAATACCATTATTGATGTAAATCGACAAAATGGTCAATACCATTATTGATGTAAATCGACAAAATGGTCAATACCATTATTGATGTAAATCGACAAAATGGTCAATACCATTATTGATGTAAATCGACAAAATTGTCAATACCATTATTGATGTAAATCGACAAAATGGTCAATACCATTATTGATGTAAATCGACAAAATTGTCAATATTCCAATTCACTGGTGTAAATCGTCAAGATTCAATCATGTAAATTAGACGTAAAACAAACAAAGCGTTCATTCGAAGATCTGAAAGCACAATAACGTTCATTGAATGATCAAAACGCGTTCATCTGAATGAATATAGCCCAATAACGGAATGCCGACTTCCTGTAGGCCGTGCCAGCAAGCCGGTGCGTCTATCAAATCATATGACCCGTTGAATGCGTCTTACTCCACTTTATTGGTCGTATCAGTCATAAAATGCTAATGAACGAGCATTTTGGCCCAAACATCCGAGTACGAGATTCATATGACCGTATAAAACGTAACCCGAAGTCGACACTTCGTTGGAAACTTACCCGTAATAGCTCTACGCGATTTGAAAACAGCGCGTAACACGAGTATGTCAATGGCTGCTAAGATGACTCGATGTTTCAAAGCATATATCTTGAATCTTATGCACAGTTATAACACTTACACAGACACAAGAAATATAATATTTCAAGTTTTTTGCCACACACATAACACTAACTGTTTTTGTAAGAGTTGCTCCACATCTAACTAGCATGTGGCGTGAATATTTATTAATATAAGTATATGTAATAATTGCTGCAATTATGTGCAAGGTTACTTGAGTTATACTACGTGTAACAAATCTTATCTTGCTTATAAATGTTAAAAAACTTTAAAACTAAAAAAATGTTAAAAAGAAGTTCTTCGAAATTTCGTCTAGTACCTATGTTACTCCTGATTAAAGCGATGTCAAAACTATTATCAAAACTAAAAGTCAGACCTAAATATAAAAAAAACTCGTGTTTGTTACACTATTTACACTCGTAACTCAAGAACAGTAAAACCGATTTAGCTAAACTGAAAAAGAGGTAGTTTAGAACCAGCAGACGGACAGAATACTTTTTATCTCGTTCAAATGCGGAAAAACTACATAAAACAAAATTTTTACTTTTGCCATACAAACTGTACGGGTTTTGCCGAAACAGCTCGTTTTAAATATATGAAAACCCATCAATAGAATGCCTACTATTATTTTGAGGTATAAAATTTTAGCAAAAATATTAATATGAATTTATTTCCCGTCAAAAAGTATGCTTTGTGTTATCCTAATGTATAAGCTACATTCTTGTACATAGATACATCTTAGCCAAGTCCTTACACGGTAGACAGAGAGTATCGAGTGCCAAACTTCATGTTCCTGGCAGACCTGCCTGGCTTCTTCAATATTCATTACCCTTTTCATACAAACACGCCGGTTTCTAAATCAAATTAATAGTTTTTGCGTGAGTAACAAACATCCATCCATTTTCACAAACTTTCGCATTTATAACATTAGCAGTAATAAAATAAAATTACTTTATTTGTGATACATATTTTCATAGAAAAATGTCAAACAGAAAATCAATAACATTCACTACGTGGTTTATTAATAAAAACATAAATTAATCACTCAAAGCTCAGTCGTCTAACAAGCACTGAAGTCAGATTGTCCATCAAACTCTCAAGAACAATATTTGGTTACTTCAAAATGGTATGTGACACATTATACTGAGCATAACAGTTTTTTTGTGACGCTCAGAACGCGTTATCAGTGAGTGATGGAGTCATTTTCAAAAATAAATCGGCCCTTACTACATGTCACGAGAACTTACGATCGCTAACATTCATATATTATCAAAATAATGTTCTCTAAACCTTGTATATTTCTAGGACAGGCGCGACTGTTGAGCAGCCGGCTTATCTCCAAATAAGAATACTCACAAATAATATTTAATAGGAAATGAAGTACGTACTTAGCGCAGCAATTTGGTGCTTTAAACATCCTGTTATATTATTAACACGTGGTTAAACTAGTGTAAATATTGACAGTGAAATTAAAGCTTTGTAAGCCAATTGTTTCCGGACCAAACCTTCAAACATTTTTCTTGGAACATATTCGGGTGATTACATTTACCGATAAGTTTATTTATTAATGCTTATTTTAAAATATATATGCGGTGAAGGTTTTTAATGAAGAATTTTCATTGATTTGTCTGTGTTTTGAGAATGAATTTAACCCTACAAATGATACGTGTATTTTCTAGCGGAATGCAATAAACTTAACGACCTATACCTGCCATACAAAAATATTAAAATCGGTCAAGCCGTTTTAAAGGACAGTGACCACAAACACTGTAGAGAAAATTAATAAGTGCACGACCAAATTACTAGAGAATTTTTCGAAAGTAATGTCAAATATCATCAAACCGGCTATCTGCAAGCGTCGTACCTTCATCCTCTCTGCCTTCCTCGCAAGAGACTTAGCGTTAAGATAGATATGTTAAGTTCAACGACAATGTCTTGAAGGGTCATTTTTCACCTATAAAATTTAAAAAAAATAGAATCTCATTATAAAAATTGACTGATCAGAATCACGCATCTGGCCAGACGTTACGACAGACTGACGTTTAAATTAATTTGTAAGTAACAAAGAAGATAATCGTAAAAGTAGAAATAATAAAATTAATTGCATCGGTAATTGCTAGAAATCTTATCTAATCTTGTTATTTTTTGTGTTAAGGTATAAAGTTTTAAAAATTAAAAAGTTATTTTGAAGAAAAGAAGTTATTTTGTAAAAAAGTTTGCAATTTTAAAATCTCGTTTATTCGATTTCAAAATAATTTTCACAGAAACAAATGTAATTTTTTTATGTGTTCTTACATAAAAAAAATCTTCTTCTTTAATAATTCTTCTGGCCGAGAATTGGCTCACAGCTGTTCTGGTAAGAGACAACTGTGGCTTTAGAGACACCATAGATGTTACAGGAGCATCGCTGTCCTATGAGAGGGATGAAAGGCCTATTTGTGCAATTAAATTAAGGCAGTTTATCGGCTACTCTATCCTCTGGACCATAATATGATATCATTATGACGGCACTAACAGTTAAGGTTGTCGATCCATACGGCATACGGGGCAAAGTGTTGTACAGAACTCGACCATTACTAGAAAATGCGATAAAGACTGATACTTAAAACGTAAACGAATCGAAAAAAAAAATATCATCAGTAACTGCAATTTTTATTACAAAAAAATTCAATATTAATGATTCAGTAATCTTCTCCGTAATCGAATCAAACATTTTTTTCACATTAACCTTACAAGAAACATTGTTGACTCGTATAAATAATACTAAATCTACCATCAGATCGGAACGCGGCCATACACCGATATATTTTTACCAAAAAAAGTTCTCAACATTTAAATAAAAGCTAGATAGTTCATAAATGGTCAAAACCTTTAATAAAAACGTAGATATGCATACTTGTACTTAAAGCGGATACTGTTTTAATTAAAATGTCAGACAGGAGAAGTTAATTATCTCGGCATTGCAGTGGGTGGCAGGCCGAGTGCATTTGTTTTATTTTGCTCCATGCTATGTAATTCAGGACTGAGCTTGAAAGAGATGTACAAAAGCACAGAAATATCAACCTTACACTGTTGGAATAAGGACTTTCATTTAATTAAAATTGTATAACTTTCTGCTAAACTGCACGTCCTCTGTAAAGCCAGTGGAACTTACTTTGTTTAATTACAACGTGAATTCAGAATGCATTTTCATAGTAAAAAAAACATTGTTTTTTTTATAGATTCAAATTTCGAACAAAACTGTGTTCGAAATTTGAATCTATATAAAATAGGTCTTTATCTAAATGTTAATAACGTTTATTTATAATCTGTATATTTTGCATCCTTAACCTTATGATATCCAGACTTATTATCAGAGCTATTGACTGATGATGATAAATGACGTGTTAGCCGCAGTTGGTATACACTAGGCCAAGGTGCATTTTGGATTCCCATAATTATTTCCATAACTATCAATATGAAATCTACACATCCAGACTAACATTTAAGCAAACACCTTAGTACAACGTGTAGATACAGCAACCTAAAAGCATTCCATTGTATGCATCTTTTATTTTATGTACGTATATCCAATATTTATAAAATGAAGATGGCGATCTTATTAACAAGATATTAAAATTTATTATGGTCGAATTTCGACCAATGGGCGACCACTAGTATTTTTAATTCTTCATTGTAATCTTAGTATGTGCCATGTACGTTTGGAGTTTTGATCCGGGTTTTGTACGGAAAATGACTGTGTATGTATGAGGATTGTTCATAAATTTATGTGGTCTTTGCTCGAAATTCCGTTACGTATTGTCGTGCAGAGTATTTTTTGACGTATATGAAGGAGTACCTTATCCTGATCACGTTTTCTGCCCATTTGGTCTAAAACTGTAACATATACATTGGTTCTTTTTGCGATTCTATCATGCTAAGCACTTTCTTAAAAGTCTATCTCTCTTCTTTCTAAAAAATTCTTTTCTATATATTTATTAATTTAATACATTATACATTCTTATCTTAAAAATGATGAATGCACAAATAATAGTTGGTAAAAATAATTGAAAACATTTTGTAAAATTTGCATTCATATTATACTGCCTACATAATTTTATTTTTTATTGTTTAAGATAAGAACTTGCATATAAAAGGTGTACTTAATGTTAATAATGAGCTTTGAAATAACACTTACCTAATTATACAAATACTTTATTATGACAAAAAATGCTCACATATCATTATTAAATTTAATAGATAATTAGGGATTGTGTTATTATTTAAATAAACTGGCAGATAAATTTCAAGATATTTTTATTAAACGCCAAGATTCATAAAAATATTAGATAACCTTAAAATTGTGAAAATAAATTGTTGATTACTAATTAACGTATATTTAATTAAGTCATGGTTTGTAACATAGCAATTATTTGTGAATAACATAATAATAACTCATTTCACAACGTAGTCGGTTAATTAGGACTTATGCATTTATTTCTTTATTATGACGGTAGATGCAATTAGTGTTAGCACTAAGTACCATAAATTTGGCAAATGAGCTCAAATGTTCTTAAATTAACAAATATTCTTAAATGAAGGTGTTCTCATGAATTCTATGTATTTTTATTTAATATTAGCGATTTAAATGAAGTATTCATTTGAATATATTTTCAACGGTTTTATTTACCAAAATTGAACCAAGTTATGCCAAAATGTACCAACTCACAAATTGTCAAAAAATGAGTTATTGACACCAAAGTTATCAGAATATATTATATTACTACTTAGCAAAGACAATCCATCCTACATTTACATTTGCCAAAAATATATGAACCAAGCCACACATAAGAACTAAGTCTAAAACAATTCAGATATAATGATCCAAAAATATGTGGTGAACCCTTAATAATTTAAATATAAACCAAATGACTTTGGTCAATAAATTTGATAAAATATTTTAAGACATATACCGAATATAACAATAAATAAATAAAAATAGTAGAATCACGTGTAGTAAATTACAAATCTAAATTTAGACGCCGAAATAACTTTATGCAGTTGGTACATTTTGGAATAACTTGGTCCAATTTGAAACTTCATATTTTCTGTTTTGTGTTTTGTGCTAGATAATTGGCATAATTTTTATAGGTTTGTTTTATTGCTCAATTATGAATAAAAATAAAATATTATAAACAATAACAAATTAATCGTTTAACATACAAATAAACATCTACAAATAACACGAACAGATTTAACCCTAAAGTAATCAAATTATGTGCGTTTAATATGGTTATTCAATGAAACTGATACATTTATTGATATACTATAACTAAATTTAATTAATGATTTGACATTACACTTGTCAGAAATCAAACCCGAACAATAAAAACATAATAATAGATATGTTAATATTTTTAATCGCGTCTAGCGGTCCTGCGTTGGACTTGACTTCATGATTGTCCAGGTCGGGTAACCAAAAGAAATGTGTTTTCGCGATTTTATAATAAAAAAAAACGTTGTCCGGGATTGAACATGTGGACGGTTGGCGATAGGCTTGCTATCTATCACATTGTAGGACTTAGTGTCTTTTGCTACTGGTGGGTGCTCTGATTGTACCTCTTCCTACCATTTGTGGATAGCCGCGTGAAGATACTTTTTACCTTCCTTAAATAAGACTTAAATAGATAAACAGGGATCACAAAGGCCGCAGTGAAGCCATTAAACCAACGCAGCTTGCATGTGTGCATAATTAAGTAGTTATAAAGTGTGCAAAATATTGTTAATTAAAAGCATTCAAAGACTATTTAATTATCTTCATACGACATATAAATGCTTACGTGCGAATGGGAGTCTCTTAATGTATACATCCTCTTACACAGGAAATGAATTGATATATTTAATAAAGACACTATTCCTTTAATTAGAAAGTTAGAGTACGTATATTGATATACGTTAAAACGATTGACAAAACAGACATACAATGCGAATGTGGATGGATATAGGTACCCGGGGAAACGTAGATAGACATTTAACGATTAAATGGATTTTTTTGACCGTGTTAGTTCTGGCTCCTTTTAAGAATAGACCATCTGCCGTCCTGCCAGGCAGCTCGTAAAAGGTGAGCACAGGCTTACCATCGTAGAGTTTCGCAGCAACTCTTCCCACCACCACTGTCTTACCTACTCCTGCCGCCATATCGTCAATGCATGCCGTTGACGTGCTCTGGTTTGGAGAATAAGGTAGCAGGTAAACTTACTTTTGCTCGAGGCCTAACAGGCTCGTAACGCACCATTACCACCTTTGGTGTCTTTACTTCCCTACCATCAAGAAATCTGTCTTGTTGTCTGTCTGCTTGCCTTCCAATATCATAAAAAAAGCTTGGGTTTTATCCTTCGAAACTTAGCTAAACCAAGGTTAGAAACGGAGCAAGACGAAAGATGGGCTAGGTTTATGTGGAGCTATAAATAAAACCGACTTTTCACAAATTGTTTCAATTTAAAAGCAAATTTTAAAAAATAAAAATTACTAATATGACACCTATAGGAATTCCCTTTTAACTTTCTAATATAAAAATTTTCACATATAACAAAATATTTAAATTAGATACTCTTATGCTTGTGAAATACGTCAAATAGATATAAGCATATGATGTTGATGATGTTTTAATAAATCCAAAAAAAACAGAAATTCCGTTAAAACATTGATAAAAAAATGCTAATTCAAACCTTTCCTTATCCTATTCAATCGTGCATTGCTTTCATTATAACTCGTCGAACTCGAACTCCTCGAATTATATTTAAAATGTTATACTCTAACATTAAACTTTCCACATTTTAAACTTTATTGAGTTTTGAATCATAGATAATAATCTGTATACTCTGTGTAGGTAGTGTGTTACAATATAGGTAACTCAGAGTATAATGGAAACATTCAGACTAATTAAATCGAATATTATGTGTCATTCGCGATATCATATGACCTTCTTATCTTGGATAAAGTCATCAATTTCAATAATAGCTGTCATAACGCACTCAATGTATAATGGTTACTGTACAGCGTAATAAATAGCGTTTTATATTCGCGATACATAAGCAGAGAGCTGGGATTCTCTAAATTAATTAGTCAAAGATATCAAGAAATACATGTCATGAACTGGCCCATACAATGCTTTATTGAAGTATAATATGTGTCTCTATTTACTGAAATCTACTATTAAATTTCTGGCCAATGAGTATAATTTTCCCCGTACTGGTCCAGGCTCCATTGCAGATTAGACCATTCGCCTTACAGCTCGTAAAAGTCGAACATAGGCTTACCGTTACGAACAACGTGACATTCTTCAAGATGGTAGAGTTTTGCAGCGACTTGCCCGGATTGGTACCACCGCCTTATCTATTCCTGCAGCCATAATGTCATTGCTTGCCGTTAACGTGTTCCAGTTCGGAGGGCAAGGTAGGCGGTAAACTTACTTTTGTCCTAGGCCTAACATCCTGGCCTCAGGTTGGCAACGTACCATTACCACCCTTGGTGACTCAAGGCGGCGTGAATTTCTTACCATCAGGAAATCTGTCTGTTTGTTTGCTTTCCAATATCATAAAATAAAATTAAAAAAAAGTTTCTTTCGCCGGATCTCAGTGTGTGGCCGCGATTCCGATCCGGTGGTAGTTTATAAAAATGTCGACGCGCTTAAGTAGGTACCCCTCGTATGGTCTATGTCAATAAAGTTTTTCTGATTCCAATTCTGATTCGGTACTAGTAGAAATTTGGTAGCTCTATAAATAATATGTGAGTGTAAAAGTAATCAAATATTTCTTACATTTTTTTGAGACTAAGAAGATAAGAAATATGTTTAATTAACATATATTTCTTTCTTAATTTGCAATTTTCTAAAAACATTTAAATTTATGCACTTTATATTATCTGTTAAACACTAACATGTGTAAATTAGAAAAAACATTGAGATACTCCTTTATTTATTTACTTTTTTTAAATTTACTTTTATTTATATAAAAATCTAAAATATGTATCACCTGGTGTTATTGATTACAATATTGACGGGTTTGTAAATTATGGAAATTTATGAAAAAAATGACCTTTATCTGCTATCAAGTCTCGCAAATCAGTCCCAGCCACATGAATCAGGAAAACTCATAAAATATCAGTATGCCTACTTCGTTTATTCAAGGAATTTGGCTTTAGCATTCCGTCGTAAAGTACAGTTATAAAAACTTTCGACAGTACATTACTTTTTTGTCGTCAATCAGGAAACTTGTTTCTACCAAATTTCTCACATTACGATTTTTTTTTCTATAAGTTTCGTAAAGGCACAGAGGTAACCTACCTAAACATACTGTGTATCACATATTGTAAAGTAGGTAGTAAATTATTTAAGCCCTCGGTAGCTCAAACGGATAAAGAGATGTTTTTTCTTTTTTTTCAATTTTGAAAAAAACTCACCTGAGACAGAATTGGATCGCTTGGTCTATCACTAATGATACTGGAATTTCCATCTTAACTAATAAGAACCATTAATAATACCATTTGGACTAATAAATGTTTAGACGTATTGTTAGTTATGTTCTTAAAACATCTAAAGAGATTGCTCAAAGACGATAAAACTGTTCATAAGATTGAAAAAAATTAAAGTGCCCCAACTAAACCTATCCACAATGTAGCCAAAACTATTTAATTACATCGTCTTAAAAAAATAAGAAAGTGGTTCATTCTTTTAGGAGTTATGATGCCACAGACACATATACACGCACAAAGAGACGCGTCAAGCTTTACTCCTTTTTTCCGTCTTTGGATAAAAAATAATTTTTAAGCACGTAAGTTTTCTAATTTATTATTAAAAATATTTTTAATTAAATTACATTTATAACAGATGGATGGAGAAATTGTCAATCTGCACCTTGTAGTTAACTGATAAATTAGTTTAAATGGTCAAAGAGATTTCAATCTTTTTATCCGCTATTTGCAAAAGAAAACACACCTGACGTCTAAATTTTTTTATGTGCGCCGAATCTTTCCTTGTTTTAAATCCATTTCCTGACGTAAAAACTCACCTGACGTCTTATATTTTATGTTCACCGAATTTCACCTTCTTTTAAAACAACTTTCAAATGAAGTAATGGTTATCCTATTAATATATTAAATGCGAAAGTTTGTCTGTTTTGTTTGTTTATTTGTTACTCCTTTACGCAAAACTGCTACACCGATATTCATGAAATTTTGTACACACATGAAGGGTAACTTGGATAAACATATAGGATACTTTTTATCCCGAAATATTATTCCTGTGGGACCACGCGGGCAACGCCGCGGGCAACAGCTAGTTTTCAAATATGGAATAAAAGTAAATTTTCGTTGTCTCCTATAATATTCACTTCATTTCTTTTCATTCATTTAAATAACCGATATTTTTTACTGTTATAATAATACCATAATTTATATTTTTACAATACTTTTTATGAAAACATTTTTGTTAATTAAAAAAAAACATATTTATTAAAAAATCTATGACGAATTAATTCTATAGCTAGCATACACATATTGTTATTTTCATACAAAATATGTAAATTAGTGCGTGCGCTATCACAAACTCGACGACGCGATTTAGCGCAGTTCTATAATCGCTTCTCTGCACTCCTCCGTACACAAAATGGGTACGAATTTTATGGCTGCTTCGAGCATCTCTATATGACTTTGTTGTTACTGAAAGTATCTACATTATTTAGCATGTTTTTATTTATCAAATTCAAAGATACAATTTCGGTGTTGAGTAAACATTTTTTCGTAAATTTTACATTGTAATCTTAATTATTATGTAAATAGTATTTATAAATTATTTTTGTTATGATTTAAATAGCTCTTGTTTTAGTTTAGTATCTTTTATGTTACAAAATTAATTTGCACTTGTATTTAAAGGAATATTATTTTTCCACGTGTACATTACATTCATATATCACTACTGGAGCATAAACACCTACCTACTGTATTTTTTGACTATACTTTTTTGGGTTATATTCTGTTATTTTTTTAGTTTAAGAATATGGTAGTATAATACTTTGCTATCTTCAACTGTACTGTTTGATTTGATCTTCAAGAAAATCTAGCTCATTAAAACATTTAATTAGCTTAAATACTTTGTACAAAAAGAAGTGGATAAGTTTATACTAGTACTTATCTTTTTCTCAAGTTTTATTTCGCAGGATTTATTATTCAACTCTTATACCTACTAGCAATATAAGGAGTAACAAACATACAAACTTTCACATTTACGTTATTAACAGAATTTGGGACAAAAATGTAATTGGGTACGATAAGGTAGAAATCTCTTAACAAAACCCCTTTAAAACATGAGATTAAAAAAATGTATCCTATTAATAATATCGATACGAAAGTTTGTATGTTTGTTTGTTACTCCTTCGCGCAAAAACTGCTTAACCGATATTCATAAAATTTGGCAAATACATAGAAGGTAACCTTGATTATCACATAGGATGGTTTTTAACCAGAAAAAATGTTTCTGTGGGACCATCAACTTCGCGGGCAATGCCACGGGCAGCATCTAGCCACTACATAGCATAAAACAAAGTCGCTTTCTCTGTCCTTATATCCCTTTGTATGCTTAAATCTTTAAAACTACGCAACTGATTTTGATGCGTTTTTTTAATATAGAGGAAGGTTTATGTGTATATTTTATACTCGTGCGAAGCCGGGCGGGCCGCTAATTCATTATTTTTAATAATTTTACAAAATCTGTGAAGTCAGATTGCTTTTATATCCCTCAATGGCCGTTCTCTCGATATATGAGTCACAATATTATTTAACATTAAATTACTCAGACCTTGTACATTGCGAATATTTATGCCGTATAGTGTAGATGACAGAGAGGTGATAAATTCGTTTATGCTTTCACTGGTTGCATTAAGTCGGCATGTATGCAGTTGTTGCTGTATTTGTGCGTCCGCTGCGCCGTATAACTGCTTTAATGCAATTTTATACTTTATATCATTCAGATACGCACTTATAATCTTACTATCGACAGCACGCGGCTTGCCTTTTCTAAAAAATGCCTACCTAAGTTACCCTATACTAGGATGCAAATAGATCCGGACAAATCACACAAATCAAACCTATCCAAAAGTAAGCAAATTATATCCTTTTGTTATGTGGTGTCAGTAAATGATAATCTACTGACACATTAAAGTGCTGTCCTGCACTGCACCTGAAAAAAAAATAACCACTTCAACTACCCTAAATTTCTTCATATTCATACTAATGTTTCTAAAATTTTGTATAAATAGCTGCCGCCAAATTTTTAAAAAAATATTATATTTTGAGTTAATTTCACCAATCATAGTGTAAACCAAGTTTAGTAAAAGTAGGTTCAGTGTAAACGAGATCTATTATCAGTTGTGACCTCGTTCATAAACCGACCTAACTCTTCTAAATTTGAGAAAACTCTTGTCCCCATCGTGAGAGTTTACTTACCACGTAAAAATGTAAATATTTGCAATAAAAAAAATCATTTGACAATAAAAAGGACATGATTGACTCTCTTGACAATTGACTAAACGCGTTTTACGTTGATCTCGTTTAAATTCGACGGCGAAATTCAGCCTTATTATTTCGCAACGAAATTCTAAAACATGCCGGTTCCAAGTCACTTCGCGGTTTATATAAAGGTAACAATAACAGAAATTTATATCTAATGTTCAAAGAAAAATCTTTTAATGAGGCTTGACTTAAATTTTAATGTCTGCTATTACAATGTAGCAAAAATAAGTAGATACATCAAGGTAATTAGGTTTACGTACTGTTAAATATTTTTTTTATGTTAAAATTCTCGAAATAACAAAAATAGACAATATGAAAGAAATAAAATAATGCGATTGTCATTTTGAAGAAACACATTATAGTTAAGATAACACTATTTTGATTAAAAAGTTATTTTCTAAAGTAAATGTAAGTAAGTTTTCCATGCCTGCTATATTATTTAACTTAGAAATAAAAAAAATGTAAACTATATGAAATAGTTCATTGTTAAATAATTAAGTCTAAAATTAGGAACTTTAGCTCTATATTCATTACCAAATTTTGGAGGTACCCAAATAAATATTCAAGCATGCAATTAAAAAAATGACACCTGTGACATTAATAACAGATATTTAGTTTTGAAATTAGTTATACATTTTTTGTTTTTTGTTTAATTTGTCATTTAGTTCTTATTTATTTTGTCGTTTATTTTTGCTGTTGTTAATTTATTTTTTAATTATTTTAAAAAAACCTAGTAATTATTTTGAAAACTCTTCAACTCAACTCGCAAGATATTTAATTGCTAATTATTTAAATGTTGACATATGCTTAAATGCGTATTTTTTGTCTATTTAACCGCTTGGTGTATATTTCAAATATATTGCTTTGCTTTTAGTTTGTACAGGACGATGATAAGTGTGCTATGTACTTATCAACATGTAATTTACATAATTTTGTTTAATTTTGAAAATTATACTGTGGAAAAACAGTTTTAATAGTACTGCTATTTTTTTTAATGAATTGTTTCATCAATGCATGATATTTTTGTATTATTTTTAGAAACTGTATCCAAACGTTTTTAACTGTCAATATTATTTGGCAAAATGTTAACAATCTTTTTTTTTGTTAAAAAATATTCTTATAGTGACAGTGTTAGTAATGTTTCCTGTTTATTTATATCAACAGACATTTTTAAGTGCGCAATTTATATTATATTAATAAAAACTTCCACACTCTACATTGTGGACAAGACTACTCCGTAGTCAATTGTCAGTTTTCGTTCATAAGTAATAAATATGGTCATAATATAATCATTATAACCAATTTTCAAAATAGGTTTTTATGAACACAGGCCTTTAGTTTGTGCTTGATTTTTAAAATTTGATAAAAATAAGAAAAAACATGATAAATATAAATTTCAATTATAAATGAACTTTATTTTTTCTACTGAAATTCGAAAGAAAAGAAAGCTGCATCTTAATCCCAGTGAAATAAATTAGTCAGAGTACACACAAGTGTATCGTGTGAATTAAAAAAAAATGTTGTCTTTCCCGTCAAATTTCAAATTAGACAGGAAAGAGCACACAATAATTTGATTATGCGTACATATAATAATACATTAATTAAACTAAATCTGCACATGAATTATTTTTTTAATAACGATGATTGATGCATGTT
This sequence comes from Calephelis virginiensis, assembly GCA_002245475.1. NCBI lineage: Eukaryota > Metazoa > Arthropoda > Insecta > Lepidoptera > Riodinidae > Calephelis > Calephelis virginiensis. The sequence continues at coordinate 565,806 of NJDC01009930.1, forward strand.
GTATTATAAATGATAAAGAATCCAAAACGAGAGTCATTAATTTTTTTTGTCTGTTTGTCTGTTTATTTTTCACGCAAAAACTGCTTCTTAATGGTTTATTACCAAATTATGCCTAATAGTAGCTTTTAATTCAAAATAACATTTAGGATACTTTCACTATGGTAAAATCTTTAATTCTCATCACTAACTACGAAAAGTCACTGCAATGTATGTATGAAGTCGCGAGCAACACTATTTTAGAATGACCCGATAAAATAAAGTATTTCTTAAAAATATTTTTTCTCACCCCTGCTTCAAAGCTTAAAACAACATTTAGGATAACTTTTACTGCCGTAAAATCTTTAATTCCCATCACTAACTACGAAAAGTCACTGCAATGTATGTATGAAGTCGCGAGCAACACTATTTTGGAGAGACTCGATATAAGCAAGTATTTCTTAAAAATATTTTTTCTCACCCCTGCTTCAAAGCTTAAAACAACATTTAGGATAACTTTTACTGCCGTAAAATCTTTAATTCCCATCACTAACTACGAAAAGTCACTGAAATGTATGTATGAAGTCGCGAGCAACACTATTTTGGAAAGACTCGATATAAGCAATTATTTCTTCAAAATATTTTTTCTCAACCCTGCTTCAAAGGCAATGTCCTCTGTTAAGTGTAGCACAAAACAACGCTGTGATGATTTAGACGACGCTCTCAACAAGCGAAAATAACCTTTTCCGACAACGGGTCTAATAAGCTGGCACTATGTATTATCGTCGCTGCAGTTTTATTTCAACTATACTCGTACACTACTTTGTTTTGACATTCAAATATACTGCGTTACAAAAATATACATTACATCGCCTCTGTGGTCTCGCGGTCCAAGTATTGGACTTGATATGGGACCGGGCTCGAATCCCGAGTAGAGCAACAAAAATAAAATCGGAATTGGATATGTGCCCAGTAGGCGATAGGCTTGTAACCTATCACATAGTGGGAGTTATTGTCCTCGGCTAGTCGTGAGTGACCTGGTTGTGCCTCTGCCTATCCTGTCGGGGATATGGGCGTAAAAATACTTAAATATACATTTTTTTATCATGTTGAAAACCTTTGTTCTCATTAATGTAGTATTTAAAAATTTTGTAAAAACATTCTTATTGAGATTTAAGATATAAATCACTACATAGTGTAAAACAAAGTCGCTTCCTCTGTCCCTACGTCCCTTTGTATGCTTAAATCTACGGCTCTATAAAACCGCATCAAAATTAAAGTAGCGTAGCAAAATTTAAGTTGCGTAGTTAAAACTAACTTAAACGTAGTTAAAACTTTTGATGCGGTTTTTTTAAATGATAGAGTGATTAAAGAGTATATTTGTATATATATTTCATAGCCGTGCAAAGCCGGGGCGGGCCGCTAGCTTAAATATATAACATAAACATTTTCATGCACGCAAAATCTATTATTTACTCTGATAAAAATACACGCAGACAAAACAGTAACTAAATTCGGATTTAATAAATTAATGGTCAATTAAATTGAGATTCATATCATAAATGTATTAAAATTTACTAATTTGAGGGTAATAAAGTCAAATGAAACTCATATAATTATGTTATGAAGTACACAATTTAACAAATGGTTATAAAACAAAGCCCAAATTTCGATGTACAATCAAATTTGGGTTTTTCTCTTTGATTTTTATCTTTTTGATTTATCACGATGTTTATGGTTATAAATGAGTTTAAATGTTTGAAACGAATGAACAATACTGCTAATTGCACATGAATTTGCCTTCATCTGTACTATTATACTATTACCTATATGTGACACATACTTCATTTTCGATAAATCGTTACTTCGTCAACCTCGTTATTTTTTTCTACTGAAACAAAAATATAAATAAATGAACCATAACCACACATAGATATAAAATGACATATGGTAGACGTTTTTTCTTTACGAACCTTTGTGGTTTTTAAATACTTTTTCAACTTCATATTGTATTATGTGTTTAGGCAGTAAATAAATTTAAAAAAAACATGCTTCAATGAAATAAGAACAAAAGATATAGAATATGTTATACGTATTAAGTTTGTCAGGAACAAGAACGGAATAACTTGTGACGTTTTTAATGAATACAGGGACGTAAAAATATATGTAACGTAGTAATGTCGCACATAACCTTAACCTCAACAATAAACGTGTTTTCTCTCTTTCTATTACACTAAAGATAGTGATAACTTAAAATTTGTTTAGCGTGTGTGCTGCAGACCTACTTCTATCTGGCTCTGTCGGACAGAAAAATAGCATATAAATCTCATAAATTAACAACCTTAGATAACGACACGTTTTTTGCCTTGACAAATAATATTTAGTCACAATTACCATTGATCTAAGTCATTTCTAGTTACTCGGGATGTCATATACAGTTTCGTTATTTGTGATAACTTATTTATAAAAATACCATCTTTCAATGTACTTAGAATATAACGGTATTCTTTGAACGTTTTTGTATCAAATAATATTAATTCTGATAAAATGTAAAATTTAATTTTGGACCGGTAAAAATAGTATCATTTCAAATCACACACTGGATAATGTTAATTTAATAATTTTACACACAAATCCGTTATAGTAGGTATCTTCGTTATGATACTTAAAATCCATTTTTTTTTGCCATTAGGTGAATCTAATCTGTAATATATACAAGGCGCCACTAAGGTACCAGAGTCGGTGTTTACTCCCAGTAACGGGTATTCAACAAAAAACATCTATTTAGCGAATGTTTGTGAAAATACTGCTAAATACTAGTGATCGACCTAAAGTTTCGGTTTTGGTTTCGCCCGGTTTCGGACTTAGTTTCGGTTTCGGCAAAAAACCTTTAATCGTGAATTAATATTCGTTATTCGGCAAATTTTGTGGCGAACTAGTACTTAGCCAGGTGGCTCCGTACTTTAATGATTTACCTATTTCATTTAGTACAACTTTACATAATATTATGTAGTTGACTGTAAGTAGGACCATGACTGCGTGTGGTCCCGGGTTCAAATTCCGGTCCGGCAACAAATAGAAAATTGGGTTTTTCCAATTTTCTAATAAAAAAAAACGTTGCTCGGGATTGGATATGTGCCCGGTTGGCGAAAGGTTAGTATCTTTGGCTAGTCGTGGGTGCTCTGGTTGTGCCTCTGCCTACCTTTTCGGGGATATGGGTGTGAAGATACTTGTGATGATGTGTGAAGATGTGTAAAAGTATACTAGATTTCAGTATCAATAAATAATTGTATCACGTTTAGTAAAGTTTCGGTTTCGGTTTCTGAAAACCCAATTTCGTTGGACACCACTAAATACACATGCCAGCATTTCATATTTTGCCCGCGCTATTTTAAGACAAGCGGCGTTGCGAGTGTCGTTAACGAGGATTCTCGAGTTACGAGGCCATAAACCGCTGTGTCGCCAACATTTACCTCCATAGCCTACAAGACTTATGAGCTTTAAATGTCATTTAAATTAAATTTGCAAGTAGAAAGTAATCAATTTCTTTTATCTATATTTAACGACCAATTTAATTTTAATTTACTGGAATTAATCATTCGAATTTCGAATCCCGTCCAACAGTTTCATTTGACACTCGTTTTTGTTTTTATATTTTTTTGTCTCAAGAAATTATTCGTGGCTATGATAGCGACATTTTTATGCCTGGACGCTGGATATTTCTTCGGATAATTAAAATAATGCATGAATAAGTAGGTGTTTCGACGATTGAGTCCTAAGGTGTAAAATGCTACCGCAATCGAGAAATGATCATTAAAACAAAAAAAAGTAAAAAAAAATCCACTTTATTATTACATCACGGCACTCATACTAGCTTGCCTATTTTTATTACGTATATGTATTTAAGTCACGAGTGTTTATTTTTTGTCTCTAATATGCACAATCATTTTATTGATTTTATCAAAGAAATCGCATGAAAACAATTATTTTTCTCTACCCAAGTTAACAAATAAAAAGATTGAGCAAATACTACTTAATGGATTGAAAACAAACGTTTAATTTATAAATGAAACGGTTCAAACTTTCCTTGTTCATTCATCTTACAACGTAATCAATTGTAGTATGCCTTTGAAAGGTAATTTCTCGAACCGTACATGATTTGAATAGAAAACAATGTTGCAATTATTTTTACTTCAAATTGTTTAGCTGGAACGTTTGGAACATTTACATGTTACTCACACTTAGGTATTTCAAAGAACATACGTAGATTGTTATTCTAAATGAACAGTAGCTACTTACAATGAATGTATATATGTGTATTAAACATCTTTGCAAATCTTTAAAATCCAAAGTATTAATCAACAAACATTTTTTTGTTACTGAATACAGCATGAATTAATTATTTAACTAGCAAATAATAAGTTTGTTTTTTATTGCTCTATTTCACTGAATAAATAATGACTCATCTGACGAGGTTTATTCATTTGTATATATATACATGTCGACTTATAATATATTTGTGAAAGGTGTGTGTGGTCAAAAATACAAAAAAAGTTAAATATTAATATTTGTACCTATATAGTGAATGTAGTAATAAAAACATAGATTGGTATACAATATGATTTAAGAAAAGCTCACCCAATTCTAAAATTCGACAAACACCTTTACTTCTGCTATTGTTGGTACTCGTGGTGGCGGTGATCACTTACCGTCAATAGTACCGCTCGCTCGTTTCCATATATGTATAAACTTTCATATCTAACATTAAGTATTTCAAATACTTACCAGGTTTTTCTTTATCTATGTCGGATGTGGTTATTGCGTTTAGGTTGAGGTAGGCCAGCTATGAAACTACTTTTCGGATTCACAACCTTCTAACAAAATTAGAATACTACCGGTAGTGATAGCGATAACTAAAACCGGTAGTTTTATTTGTCCTTCAAAGCAAGGATGACACTAGTTTTGCTTAAGCTACGCGCAATTGTTTTTAACTTTATTCTATAGGTACGTTTGTTAGAACTAAAAAACTGTCCATCTTTTTCGTGATAGCGTGACTAAAATTATAGTAATATTTATTAAAGCAACTATTTCATTCTCAAATTTTAATCACTTTTTTTGAATTACTTAAAATGGAATTTAATTTAAAAAAGTATTGGTAAAAATCTTTATAAAGAAAAGCCACAACTAAAATGGCGTACCTCGCAAGGGGCTTAAAAAGTTCAAGTTATTCTTAATGTTGAACCGGTCTGTAATCTACTACACAAAAATTGATAAAATTTATTAAGCAGTTTTTTACGTTAAAAGTGAACAGACAAACACACAAAACGACAACCGTTCTAAATCCTGTATGAAATAAGTAACAAATATTGTCTTTAAGAATATTTAATGCACAGATTTAGTTTTATTTTAAATCTTAAACATAAATCACACCTGTGTATCATCTCACATGGACAGTGGGTAATATTCCATTTCTTTAGCGCCATAAAACACTCTCCAGAAGCTAAAACGTGTAATTTCATAAATAACGCCTCAGCTCCACTGGGCATTCGTATAATTCACAATCAGACCCTTAATATTCCAATCTGAAGGGGCGACATTAATCAAGCGCTATATGGAACGAGTTCCACATAAAAGGTGAGCCGGTTTATACAATGTTAAATAAAATAATAAATAAGCAAGAACATTCTGTGAGATTTATTTCGGAGAAAAAACCGAGGTAAGAGCGCGGCCCTGTCGACGATTGTTTATAGTCGTCCGGTGTCACCTTACGATACTCCTTCTAATTAATGGTACAACGCTCCTTTTCGAGATACATTATTCGGCATCCTCCTTTTAAAGCGTCCATTTTTGTTTCCAGATTAGAAATAAATAGTGTTCTTTGTTAGATTTTAATTTCGAAGTCGTAAATTTTATACATACAAAATATCCATTAATCTGGACCTAATCTGCATTAATTATTCCAGTCTGAATTAGTTTTTACTATAGGGTATTATCATATACGACGTTTTTTACTAATACATTAGCGACTCTCCCGATTTCACTCAGGTATATGAAATATTATCGCCAATATTATCGTAAATTTGCTTTTTTAGGATGTGGCTAAATTTTATGTTAAAAGACTTTAATTGATTCAAAAAAGGAGGAAGTTTTAATTCAGCTATATGCTTTTTCTTGGCCAATAGCCAACCAAGATTGATGGTTCTTTTTTAAAAAGATAGGTGTTGATTCTTAGGTGAACCCATATTAATTTAATGATGATATGACTAGTGGTTTTTGAGAATTTCCTGCTTAAAAGTGCATAAATGTTTCGCTTATGTTGACGACCAAACAATGGTCAGGTCGCCAACAGAAACCATTTTTTTGAGTTAAAGTGGTAAAAGTCGGAAACTAAAAGTAAGATTTTCACAAAGTTTCTATGAGACCATGTCCAAATCATTTGTTACTTTCGAAAAAGAATGGTCAAATCGCGATGGTGGTACCTAATGCAATTATTGAAGTCGTAATTTGCATTTTACTACGTTTAATTATGAAGATATCTAAATAAATTATATAAAAATAGTATATTTACTAACATATTTTATATATATTAGAATTTACTCGTTGGTCCTTTTGCAGTATATAACGATGTATATTAAAATGTCATATACAAATTTCAAAAATGGTTGAAAAACGATTAATCTCGTAAATTAAAACGTATGTTAAACGCGTTAGTTATAATATGCAGGTTTTTTTATGTGAAGATTTTGTGCTTTAATGAATTATACAGTATTAAACATACTAAAATAAGTTAAGTATTTGCAAATGTTATAACTAAAACTTTAATTATAAAAAAACATTAACAAATTTAAAACCACATTAGGTACATTTCGTAGTACTTACATATACTTAGTATATGATTATAAAGTAATAATGTGTTTAAAATGTCGTTTGCCACAGCAAACAAATTATGAGAATCATTAATAACAGATTAGTTATTAATTGCAGAATTAATTAGGCGAGTTTAATTAATTTTTATTTTTCATTTATTTCCTGTTCCAGCGGCTGGTCTTTACTGGATCCGTGATACGGGTACCAAGTGGCTACAGAGTTGTACAATCCTCCTAACAAGTCACTATATTTACTTGCTGTGCTTAAAATACTGCTAATGTTAACATATTACCTATTTTTTTAGGCTAATCGGGTCCATTGGTTTTTGGTCGCCTTTGTGGTCGAGCGGTCCGGTATTGGATTGGACTTTATGAAGTCCCGGATTCTATCCGCTAGTCTGACATAAAAAAAAATGCGTTTTTCAATTTTCTAATAAAAACAATGTTGTCAGAGATCGGATACGTACCCAGTTAGCGTGAGGATTGCTAACTCTCACATTGTGGGCCTTGGTGTTTTCAGCTGGTCGTTGGTACCCTTACCTACCTATTTGATTTTTTTCCGCCCTCTTCAGGGATACTGGCGTGAAGATACGTTTTTAGACTAAATCTGGAAATAAATTAGGTACGTTTTGCGACTACAACTAATACAACGTAACCTGTGTGACAGTTTTTGGATGCCTTTCTCAAAAAATATTATCAATCTTAGAGAGCTAAGATTAAAAAATATATAAGCAAATGTAGAAAGTATTTCATAGTAAAAATATAAAAATACTGAATAAAAAGTAAAAAGTAAAAAAAATTACCCTTGACTTCGTTAGCATCGAATAGATTTTCATACAAACTTTCATATTCTAGTATAGCCCTATGAGAGTCGAGTTTAAAAAAAAATATGTAACATATATTTGAAGTTTGCTCTTTTGATATGAGCATTTCAAATTTCATCAAAAATAATAATTTATAATTCAGTTGTGAAAACATAACAGTCAGACAGACTTTCATAATTATATTAATATAGATTTCTGTCCAAAGGATAAATATAATTTATCGAAACGCCAACGAAGCCAACTTGGTTGATATATGTAAATAAAAAAGTATCTTCACGCCCATATCCCCGAAGATATAGACACAGGTACAACCAGGGCAGTCACGACTAGCCGAAGACACAAATCCCATAATATGATCTAAATACACATAGAAAAAAAAACTAACCTCCACCTTTCAAAGTCGGTTCAAAGGGCTAGACGCTTGAAATCCTGTATGTGAAGATATAAGGCAAGGGGCATGTAGGAATGATGAAATTAAAAAGGGACAGGTATAACATACCTCGACGATCCGATAAGTACAATACAAGAATGAATAATGGATCCCAGCTGACGGGAGGTGCCTTCGCCCGTTGTCATGACAACGCGAAGGGTGGCCAACCTGCCTCGCTAACGTATTTGAGCGCAGACTATAAAAGGGATTATCTTTCTCTCCCAATATGCAAATTTAAGCTCTATTCTGTAAATGAGAAGAATAAAATTAACAAATCACATTAGTGATATAAAAGCTGATTCAGTGGTTGTGTGATTAAAATGTGTGTATTGTATTTTGGGATCCATCTTTGCTTTCTAAAATTAGAATGGCTATCTCTATCTTTTTCCTACTAGATATGCTTTCATTTCGCTTTACGTAAGCACTTCTTTTCAAGAACAAAATATTGTTTGTAATATACCTAAATTTTGAAATAAGGTACGCTTTTAAGATAGATTTGATGCTAAACAAAATTTAAGTGTCACGTATTTAACTCTGAGTTACCTACTAACTAGGGTTAAATTGTATATTTGACAGTTTAACTCACTCTTAAATGACTTAAAGCAGGAACGTGCAAAGTGTTAATTTTAGTTAGTAAAGTGTTAAATTTCCAAACTTATTTTCTTTACAAGCACAAAGAGGTTTACGATTTTTAGCGTACTACCCTCAATTAAACGAATGCATTTCTATGTATTCATTAAATTTTTAGATCTTTTTCAAATATGTCCTAAATTTGACTAGTAAAAAAGTATATTTAATAATTTCTGTTTATAAATTTACTTAAAAACTAGGCTACTTCTGCGACTTTGCCAATGTTGCCTTTCGTCTATTAGCCATTACCCCGCTTGCATAAACTGATACCTAAATAAACATTTTATTGAGTTTGAATTCAAATTTAATCAAACTTAAGATAGTAAACATTCAGTATTACAGAAATAAATATATTGATACCTACTGCAAACATTTTTTCTAAAGTGGAGATTAAAATTTAAAAATAAAAAGTTAATTAAACTGTACCTACGTCAAATTATAGAAAAATCAACTTAGAAATTTGGAAAAAAACATAAAAATATGTCAAACAGTAGTCAAATAGTCAAACATAAATGAACAAAAATTAAATTTAAAAAATATGACACTAATTATAAATAATGTGATGTTAAAATTAAATTTGAACCATATCTAAATACCAGTTCACAAAAGAATTATGCTTTTTAAGAACGTAGGAAAGTTTAACAGATGTTAATGTACCTATATATTTTTTCAGTTTAGAAGTATTTTGTTCCAATTATTTTTCCAGAATATCACCAACTTACAATTTTTCAATAGTTTTAAATCGAATCTGAAAAAAATTGATGACTCTGTTCGTGTACAGTCAGTCATAGTTATAGTCAGTATATTTATACATTTTATATTTGAACTAAAGACACAGTTCCTTTTTTAATATTTATGTTCTCAATTTATGGTTTTTAAGAAGACAGGGTAATAAGTTAAATACATCCAAGCTGATTACTATTAAAACATTCCTAATATCTAAATAATTAAAATGTTTTAGAAGCTTAGCCAAAATAAATAAATTGATTTTTGAATACAATTAAAAATGAAAAAAAAAACTAGGTACGTAATGCATTTTCAAAAGTTTTCATATACAGCTTTATGAAAATACGCCTCTATTAATTTACGATTTCTCAAAGCTTTTATTTTATTTCTTTGCAAAAAGCCAAATTTCTACTTTTTAAATAAAAAAGCATAAAAAGTTTCTTGTTTTTTTATTCTATACCTGCTAGCTGCTGCTGCTGCTGCCGACTATTTTTGGGGATAAAAACTATCCTATATTTCATTTCTTTTCTTTCCTTTTTTTCTATGTGTTAATCCAAGTTACCCTCTTTCATGAAAATCGGTTCAGCAGTTACAAACAAGTAAACATACAAAACTTTCGTCACTATAATAATATTAGGATTAGGGTTTATGAATTATTATTGATTCTAATTAAAATTAGTGTTTGTTCCTAGTGCTATCAAATAGTTTATCACGTTAAGCTTTCCTTAGTAAGTTCAATTAAAGTGTTTGACGTGATAGCTGCATATAAGATCATTCTTTACAAATAACCATAAATCAAATAGCGGGACATTACGTTGCTTGTTAAGTTTTATGGGCTATTGTATTTCAATTTATATAAGCACTTATAACACACAAAAAACGTCATTATCATACATTCATTCTACAAAACGTCACTACCGGTTATAAGCCTACCCCAACATTTTCTGTTAGGGTTTTATTTTCACATATCATTTGAATATATCTTTAGATATTAGCTATTGATTCATTAGATATCGCCCATTGGGATATCTGACATGATAAGTTTTGATACTTTTAAATTCATTTGACACTGTTTCTGGCTATGAAGCAGTACCAACTACGCCATCTATCCATTTTTAGCGACAAATGTGTGATAGTTTGGAATCACGAGAGAATAAAATATCATTGGTTTTTTTTATTTATGAACTTATAAATACATAGTCGTGTGTAGTCTACATAGTGTCTTCGGCTAGTCGTGGGTGCCATGGTTGTGCCTCTGCCTACCTTTTCGGGGATATGGGCGTGAAGAAATTTTTTTTTCGTTATTTCTTACATGTTACTGAATCGTGAGGAACTGGTATAACCAACATTCCTGGTCTGCCTACGTAGCAAGGATATAATATTTATTTATTATATAAATAACGATGACTTTAGTGGAATTTCGACCACACATTAATTCTACATTAATGGTCGTCGGTTGGTCAAAATATTTATTAGTTTTTCTACCTGCAAACATAAAACGGAAAACCAGTTTTCAAATTATTAATTGCGCTTTGTATATTAACAATTTATATAACAAAACAGTATCTTCATGCCCCTATCCCCGAAAAAGTAGGCAGATATACAATAAGGGTACCCACGACTAGCCGAAAACACTAAATCCCACAGTGTGATAGTTGGCAAGCCTATCTCCAATCTGGCGTATATACAATCCCGGACAGCGTTATTTTTTAATAGAAAATTTTAAGAATCACATTTTCAATTTTTTTTCGTTATCTGACTCGGGGTTCGAACCCGGAACCTTAAAAAAGTCAAGTCCAACGCCGGATCGCTAAACCACAGAGGTAACAAATTCGAATACAAAATTTAGCTATTTTTATCCTTTGAGAAAACAACAATAAATAATTAAATAGGAATCTGATTAATTATGCTGGTCAAACTAAACTATGTAGTCCAAGAACAGCAATTATTACTTTGGTTAGTATTTGGTAATTAATTAACATTTGTATAAAAAATTTCATTTGAGCTTTTATTGTGTTCTTTTCTTTTACAAAGACTAATGTCACCGAAATTGAGCTATTGATGGGGGAAGGTAGATTTAAGATTTTGTAAGCGTTAATTGCAAAGGAATTAGATACTCAAGACTAAACATAGATGATGTATGTCACGTCCTACTCTTGATGGTGGTTATTCTATGGATAGTGAGTAGTTCTTATATAAATAATTATGACAAATAAATATTGAGTATGGCTAAAAAGCCACTAGATGGATCATGATAAAATTAATTATGTACCACCTCGGAAATATGACCTATGTTTCTAAAAAAGAAGCATTTAACTTGTTAAATTATTTTTGGCTAAGTAGTGGCGTTACAAACATCAAAAAAACAAAGTTGAATTGAGAAACTCCTATTTTTTTGGAGTTAATAAAAAGCGGACATTGATCTTTGAGAGTTTATATACAATGTAAAAAACTGTAAAACTAAGAATTGACATAATTTCAACTAAAAAAACCATTAAAACTAAATCAGCTTTATATATAGTTGGTGATATAAAATAAATGTCGAGAAAAGGCCTTGTTGCGTTTTTTTTTCTACCTCAGAGCGTATATGACAGCAAGCAAAAATTTATATTTAGTTTAGTAAGTTAGCTAAGTCAAATCGTAATAACGAAATGACATAAAAAGTATCTAGCTGTAATTTAACATAACAATATTTTTGCCTGATTTGCATGGAAGATTCATATCAGGAAAACTGACGTGTAAGAGATGTTTGCTAGACTATTTACTAGATGTCATAGTGCTACTGGCCTTTACGCTTGCATACGAATTATCTTTTAGCTTATACCTATTTTCACAAACATTGTATTATACTGAATGTATGGGGTATGGATGTTTGTTTTTTCCCTTGGGCTGGTATCGCTATCAATGAATTGCAACCTTTGAGACTATGACGGTTTTCAATCCTCAAGGGTTTTCCAGATAGGGAGGAATTTGGGGAAATAGGGCCTGATCAAATCCTACTCCCTACTGAATTTGAGGAGACTGAGCACATTTAGCTAGTCTCACTCAGTTACTACCGGACAGTTAGGTAACATCGGGACTAGGTAGGATAAAACTGTGCTAGGGGCATATTAAAGTTTTCTAAAACAAAAGAACTATATTTTTCTTATTTTCGTGCTCGTGGAGTTGCAGATATCCGGTGTATAATAATACCCAACATCAGTAACAAATCTCGTGTCCGGTTTGGAGTAGGGGTAAAAATTTATCTTTTTTGTGTAATCGACATAACATCCTATCCTCAGGATAAAACTATTAAATAAAACTAGATGTTGCCTGTAAGTTAACCAGAAATTTAAAAATACCTACTTTTGCATTATAACATTAGTATATTTTTTCTTGATTTTTCTTGTTTATTGTAAAAGTTTATTCATATACATAAATGGGAAAATAATCTTATTGTTATTTTTACTAATACTCTTAGGTGTATTAGTTTATAAACTGACAATACAGCGTATACAATAAATATATGTATTTAACTAACTATTTTACGTACGTACGATACAATTTTGAATTATTTTTAAACACTTTTAGCTACCAATAGGATAAAAATTATAAATTTTGTCTACAAAAGCAAAAAAAAAATAGTTAGCATAATTAATTAATTGTAGATACTTGAATCGAAAAGGTGAAGTCCTGTATCAGACATTCCAAGCACACTGTCGCGTCGGTCCTCTATTGAGTACATGAAAAGAAGCTTATTTATCTTACCTTATTTATGATCTGACTCAAAAACCAGTCTGGAACTCGGTCGATCAACATTCCCTCTACCGGCCACAAGAACGGTAAAGCAGACTTTGAAACCTAATTCATTTATTTGATTATATTAATTACACATTGGTACAATGCAATATGGATTGTATTAATATGTTAATAAAATTTAATTTTGAAGTCATTTATTGTTGTCATAGCCTATAATACATTAGAAACTGGTTTTTAGCTATTACGGCAGTACATTAAGTTATTCTCATAGTTTATATCTACCGGTTTACTTGAGATTGCCTAAGATTAAACTTGTTTAACTGCTTTAAAATACCATCAAACTGCACTTTTTACGTTTTAGTATTTTATCTAAAAGGGTTAACTTTCACAATTTCTTAGAAAACCCGTAAGGAATACTACAAAGCGCTACCTTAAAAGCATTAGAAAGTTGTGCAACCCTTGCACGACGGGAGGTTTTTAGGTCTATTGTCGAAGTTTTTTGTCAACTAATAGTACATTCCTTTTAACCCTTTCCGTTATCTCAACACTGTTTTTACTTATCAGCACGAATAGTTTTTAAATAAAACTCACGCTAAAGCTACTATTTGAATTATGCGCTTCGGCTTAACACTTTTTACACTTTGTAGTTTTATTTTTAAATTGACTGACCTAATCTATAATTAAAGCGAAATGATTAAATTATGTAATAACAACTATATATCTTTAAAATGCTTTCGGAAAAAGCTTGACGAATATAGCCGAGCGCATATTAAATAGTACTATACTTCGTTGTGTCATGATTGTTCTATGTAAATTGATCTGCCCCGAGATCAGTCGCAGTAGCGAATAACTCTAAAATTAACTTTACAACTGTAATAAAATATTAATGAGCTATTAAAATCTAGAATGGTATAAAAGTGAAATTTAATGGCTTGGTGGAATACTGCGTTGCGAATACAATCGTTTGTTGATATGTGTGCAATAAATTGAATCGGTGTCACTAAAGTTCTTAAGGATAATTTACGAGCTATAAATAAGCATTTAAAAAGGTTTTAATGTTTTGTTTCTTTTTCCAGGACCAAATGGCTGTCCCAGACGGCGAGGAAGACAAACATATACGAGGTTCCAAACGCTAGAACTAGAAAAGGAATTCCACTTTAACCACTACTTAACGCGCCGACGCAGGATAGAAATAGCACACGCGTTATGCCTCACAGAGAGACAAATTAAAATATGGTTTCAAAATCGACGTATGAAGTTAAAGAAAGAATTGCGTGCGGTTAAAGAAATAAACGAACAAGCCCGCAGAGAAAGAGAGGAGCAAGATAGAATGAAACAGCAACAGCAAGAGAAACAAGCAAAGCTAGAGAGCCAGCACCATGGCCACCACGTAACTCACCATCACGACCCCATGAAGATGCCTATCGACAAGGGCTCCAGTGATCTTCTAAAAGTGAACAAAGTGCCTACGTAAGGCGCTTGTCATCTCGTAGTAAATCCTGACTGATACTGTATCATATAGTGTGAATACATGAAGGAAGTGTTACGTCCATACGGACCTGCGGGCTGCGATAGTCGTTTCGTATCCACTAGTTTTATATTTTGCGGCTGATTTTGTAGGAGGGTCATCTCGTTGTTGAGATGATCAGTGACATTTTGTTGTTTTAATGTTCCTTTGTGCGAATGGTTTGCCTCGGTGTCATTCGCTCGTGGACAGGCTGGTGAAGTGCTTTAAGCATTTATTTTGTTGCCATAACCACGTCTTGTATTGCAATAATATTTTACTAAAATTTTACAAAAAGCGTTGGATTTACATGCCCGATAGAATTCGGTATTGTTAGTTATAGAACTTTAGTCTGTGAATCTCATAGTATTTATTGCTACCACTTACTTTAAAACATTATGTTATTTTTTATTGATAGATATATTATGTACATTATGATGTATATTTTATTTGTCTGCTATTAGTGGACCGGTTATCTTTTCAGGGTCACATTTTTATAATTATTGTTGTATTTTGTCAGTTAAATTCAAAAGAGTAACTTTTATGTTTGATGTCATTGTGATTTGGTTTTATATGTCCATTTAATGTTGATTTGAATTTTCTTTGAGTAGCATATTAATATCCATGATCATATAGTTAATTATTATGACGTACATATTCCACTAAGAACGTTTAACGTATTTAGAATTAACAAAATACGTATTAAAGTACAATCGCGATAGATCATTGTAATGTATGTTGTGTTTGGATTATTCGTTTAAAATAAATCCAGTATTTTTGATGTAAATTCGTGTTAACATAAACATTGTAGTAATTTGAATCAAACTTCGAACAAATTCACTTGTCCACGTATCTCAAGTCATCAGATGTTCAAAATTATATACGTAACAATACATATAATAACTATAATGCGACTAAAGTAAATTTTACATGTAATTTTAAAGTTGATTAGCATAAGTGTAATATAAAAATAGTTAATGTAAGTCTTTGTATGGAAACCAGTCCAGGTAAAAGTTACATTATTTTGCCTGATATTAAGTAATACTAAACAAAATTAAGCTATGTGATGTTATGTGAAAGCTTGCTTCCCTTAAAACAATATGAGGAAAACAAATTTTATGTAAGAATCAGCACTCAGAATGAAGACATTTCAAATGTTATTTGCAAACTAATGAATTCCTATAATTTTGCAATTCTTATTTAACATGCAACAGTACTAGAGAATTAGAACGAATTTTGTTTCTATATCCGTATTGTGCCAAATTACGTCTACTGATTGAATAAATTAGCAAGAAATTTGCTTAATCTCACGCTCCTAGTATTTTTCGTTTCTAACAAAAGTAACTTGTAGGTATATATTTATTTATTAGTATTAGAATCAGAACAAAAATTAGGATTCTAAAATTTAGTGTCGATAGTCACCATTATACGTAAATTAATGTCAGGGTAGATTTAAAGAAAGTTTTAATAAACGTATTTAATGAAATTTCGCTTAGTTTTGATAACATGCAATTGGTATCTGTCCACTCAATTACTTGATGGAAAATAATTGTATTAATCTTTTCAAATCGAATATACATAAACGCCTTATGCGTGATAAGCACAAAAAGTCCTGTATATTTATAAGAGTGAACTGTGTTTTCTACTATTCCTTTACTAACAACCATCTATTTCTTAATACTTAAAAGCAATACTTAGTCATTATCTAAGGTAAGTTCTGACAAAGTAATTATTTTAACAGCCAATTTGAATGGTTTATCTTGAATTATAGCAAACACAATGAAACCTTATGAAACGAACTATGAGAAGTCCTACTAAAAGTTTGATTTGATTTGTGTATGTATTTTACAATAATTTCGATGATTCCTATGTACTATTAAATTGTTAATCAGTGAAGATAGACCATAACCGCTTTTAAAGATCAAAATCGAACAAAACGTACTTAACTTTGGTATAAATAGGCTTTATAAATTATGATAATGCATAGCTGTTAATATAGTAGACATTAATAAATTTAAAAGTAAAAAACTCTGGCAGAGTATTTGATTGAACCGCTTAAATTACTTAGTATTGTTCGTAAATTGTGATTGGCGGAAATGAAAACTGCTATGTGCTGAAAGAACGTACACACTGAAAAGGTATTGAGGATATTACAACGCAAAGTGCGTATACGAACACAAATGAATTGTTAGTATTTCGTTTACAACAAATATTGTGAATGTTGTAACCAGTTGTGATTATTTGATTTATTATTGTTGTTTCGTTACTTTTATGGGCGTTACTTTTATGGGTGTGTGCAAATTGGAAACCAATTATATTCTGTCTCGAATTATAGAGATAACATATTTATAATGTTTTGTTGGTGAATTAACTGCATGTAACTATTCATTTTCTCCAAGATTTTTAATTGAAATATAAATTTATTTATATTTAAAAATTTAAATTTAACTAAAATTATTTTGTTGGTTGAAAGTTACTCTGATTTATATGAGTTTTAATCAGATAGTTAAATTTCCAGTAAGCAAAAGTTGACAGTTAAGGTTATCTTTAATGAGTTGGGACAGAATATTCTTACAGTTAATATTGTCTTTATTATTATATTGTTAGTCACTCCTAATTAAGTTTCATTTCCAACAATAGGTAAAACTTGTAGTATATAATGATGTTGTGTGTCTGTATGTCTGATGATTTATGGCAGGTTCTCTTTATTGTTTCTGCATCGTAAAGAACTGTAGATAATTCACGAGGAACAATGAGCAATTTGCTAAATAGATTATATATGACCTCCATCTGTAATGCTGTCTTGCCATACTGCTAGCGTTTCTTAGGCTGTTGATAATATACACTTCTCACATCATTTTAACTATCTAACTAAACACGTCCGTATATTTTTTCGTTCACTTCATTTTAACTATGTACGTCCGTATATTTATTTCGTTCATTTCATTTTAACTATATACGTCCGTATTTATTTCGTTTTAGTTTTTATAAAATATCAAATTTTATAGTCAATTTTTTTTTTTCTAAAAACGATTCCAGAGGAAATATTTTTTTGTTATTTTGACTTAGATGTATTACAAAAGCATTGTTACTATTTACATTTTTTATTTTATTATACCTATTTTAAATAACAAGACTTCCGTACTACTAGGTTACGACTTCGTAATTAATCGTTCAATTTTGTCTTAATATAAATGTAGCTATGTATGTATGTACCTATATCTATATTTTTGAGAATAGTAATTAAAATGTTTTAAAACGTAAGTGTCTGTACATAGTTGTGAAAGTTTTATGTGGCGCATTATTTTTTGTTTATATTTTTGTTTTATGTTATGTATTTATGTAATGGAATGTTTCGTGTGGATTTCATTAGACCATATTTAAAAGAGCCTCTTGACTTAATTTTTTGATGATAAATATTCATTGAAAGATTTTAAGTATTTGTGGTCTATGAAATAAAAAATGCGAATCAACGTGACTGTGTCGTGTTTAAATAAGCAAATAGTTGGGTGATTGTATATTGAGCCCGCATTCAATATTGTAATATTAATTTCAGAAATTCAAGAGAATAAAGAGTTAATGAAATAGTGGTTATTTTATTTCACGAACCCATACAAGATGAATAAATTTAATCGTGGTGGTAATTTTGTTTCGCAACCATTTCACTAATTTTAAGTTATCGCTATCTTCTTTCAGTATGATAAAAAAAAGTAAAAAAAAGTTTAGTTTTTACATGACATTTCTACAGAGTTTTAATCTATTCCTCGGAAATGTTGATTAAGAACGTCACTAGTTGACATGTCTACACTAATCTGACATATGTAATTAAAATGTTCATTCTCTTTTGTTTTCATTTGATTAGAAAAAGATAGCATTCACCTACAATAAGTTTAGTTAGTACTTTTTTATCTTTTTTTTTAAATTTAGTTTGAGTTCGGCAGAATTACAAACGTTTTTCACATTTTTTAATGGTGTCTATTGAAACTCCATTTATAAACATTTATAAATATTTATAAATTATAAATAAGTACCTAGTAAACGCCTTTATTTTACTACTTTTTGTCGTTGCAGCTACCCTCGTGGTTTTACTTGGTCCCATTAAGTACTAAGTCTTTATAGATGTGGTTAAATATACTTCTAAGCTTAGACATTTGCAAACAATAATATAGTCGACTGACACTTTTATCAATTGTCTAGCATTAGCAAAAATATATAAATAGTACATCAGTATGATATACCCGCCAATTCCTAAAACTTTGTGTAATGGATAAGTATTTTGTACAAACATTTTCATAAAATTTAATAATGAAGTAAGTCATAAGAAAGGTTCAGTGAAGAAAAACTAAAAATTAGTTTTTGAGGAAAATTTTATTTAAGAAGAACCCACACCTTCTTAAAATTATGTTGCATTTAAATAAAACAAATTTAAAAACCTAAGATTCGAATTCAGAATCTTGAACACATTTTAGTTGATACAACAAAAATAAAACGGAAATAAGTAAACTTGGCCCAGTTTAATTTTACTGCTAAGTTGTAAAACAACGTTTATTACTTTTCTCAAGATAAGTTCGAAGAAATTGATTAGTACATGTTTAAAAAATAACTAGAATTTATTTTTACTTGGCACAGTTGTTAAAGCTGATTTATAAGCAGTAATATTTGAAAATAAACGTTTAAGGTCACACAAAAAAAATATAAAGTTGTTAAATAAACACAATCCACGTACATAAACTTATCCATTAAAAATCAATCTTATAATGGAAGAATTTTATATCGAAAGACAGTAACTGTTATCAAATACCAGTAAAAATCATTTTTAAAACTTATTTCAGCTTTGGCTAAAATTAAAGAGGCTTACGGCTAAAATTAGAAACGCTTATTAACATTTAATCTTTCATTAAGTCACAATTGAGTACGCATAATAACTACTTAATGACTGGTTAAAAGATAGTTGTCGACTGTGAGTACGGCCGTAAGATTCAAACGAACCTGTTCCTAAATAATACCACAACACAACCATCAAAAGTAAAACTATTTACAGTAAAAATCTAAATTTGCCGTAATTAACAACTGCCAATGAAAAATTAGGTTTTACTAGGTCGTAGAGTTTCGCAACAACTTGCCTGAATTGCTACCATCGCCTTACCTATTCTTGTTGCCATAACATCAATGCGGCAAGCATAGACCATTTGACTTCCTGCCAGGCAGCTCGTAAAAGGCGAGCATAGGCTTAGCATCACTAACACCGTGACATCCTACTAGGTGGTAGAGTTTTGCAGCGACTCGCCCGGCTTGGTACCACCGCCTAACCTAGTCCTGCCGCCATGACGTGATAATGTGTTCCGGTTCGGAGAGTAAGGTAGCCCGTAAATTTACTTTTCTTTGAGGCCTAACATCTCTGCCTCAGGTTGGCAACGCACCGTTTACCGACCTTGGTGTCTCTAGGCGGTGTGAATTTCTTCCCACCAGGAAATCTGTGTGTTTGTTTGCGTTTCAATATTATAATATATTTTTACAGACATTTAATAAATAAAACTGTAATAAGTTTTATAATCTATTTCTGTTACTTTTTTTAAGCACTCTATATTATAATGGTTTAGTGTAATTTATTCTTATTTATCTGCTGTAAAACAAGGCCTAGACAGATAAAAATTGTTTGTCTAAACATATCAAACGCACCATTAACAATTAGTTGAGTATCTATTTTTTGGAAAACATCTTGGCCTAACCTAGGGTCTTTTTAAATAGGCAAACCTACTTAACCTATCTTACATATGAAAAAAAAAACTTAATTGAAATTATGACATTGCCATTTCACATAAAACCTCAACCGCTTAAAATTTCTTTAATTTTCCTTAAACATAATATGTTCCAACATCTTTATATTAAAAAAATCTGCGAGCGTAACTAAACTAGTTCCTTACTTGCTATACTATACTATATTATACTACTATAACGTAATAATCCGTAACGTAAACGTACGTTATTCGGAAGGTAAATAACGATTTCATTAAGACCTTAATCTCAGGAAATTTGAATATTAAATTAAGATTTTAATAACACAATAAAATTGATTATGTTCAAAGCTTGAAGTAGCCTGCCTTACCCTATATGTTTGTATTTAGCATTCAAATGAATAGCATAAAATAAACATAGTTATAGCAGTGACTTAATTTCTAAATTATTTTGTATGAAATATTAACTATAACAATTCGAAAACATTATGCTTAAAAGCTTAAACTTAAAACTAGTTATGTCAATCAAACCAGTCACGATAGATCATTAATTTTAGGTTAGGCAAGTATTTTCTCTCGCAAAACCAATATTTATAAACATTTACAATGTTAATATCTAAAGAATGAAGCGATAAATTATAACATCAAATAAACTTCTAAGTGAAGTTTGGCCATAATGGTATTTGAAGATATGAGAACCCTCGCTTTTCTAAACCCACATGTTTTGCAAGATTCAAGTCTCTTACAATAATGAGCTAAGGACGAATCACACTGAGTATATAAAATTTGGAAGTACCCAAAAACATTTATTCTCTGAAGACGCGTAGCCTGCAACACGAAAAAGAAGACTACAATGCTTGACTACCATCTTTAAATAAAGCGAATCATTTAATAATGACGATCGAAGTTCACTTTTAAGTTCGTTGGATTTTATAACATAGAATAAAAAAATAATTTAATTAAGATAACTTTTATTTCTTATTAGGTATTTTCTTGCAAAAGTTTCATGTCCAACCTGCAAATTTGGCAAAAAGTTAGAAACTACGTAATTCTAAAATGAAAATGAGTAGAGGCGTATTGTTGGTAGAACAGTTATTCTATAATTTTATAAGGAAATGAGCAGTTACCAAAAACGTTGCTGGTCCATTCAGATCATCTATTTCAAAAAATGGTACTGTCAAGTGTCATAATATGCAGTAGTGGATTCTAGGACAATCAATAATTTGACTTCTTGTGTCGTGTAACAGAACCAGAGAAAATAAGTTTCAGATTTAACGTGATGCGAGGTCGAGATAAAAAAGTTGTCAATTTTTAAAAATAGCCTAATTGTATTCTGTCGTCTTGTATTTCTTCCCATTTTTGATCCCTGGGTCGGACAGCAAACACAAAATACAAAATGTCGGTTTTCAATTTTTTTGTTAAATAAAGTTGCCCAGGATTGCAAATGTGTCCAATACGATAGGCAATAGGTTAGCTACCAATCATATAGTGGGGCTTAAGTGTCTTCGGTTGGTCCTGGATGCCCTGATTGTGACTTTGTCTTACTACTCTTAAAGCATAGGACTTAGTTACTGTGTTATATAATGTTATTCTCACTTTTCTTATATGAGGTAGGTAATTCCTTTTAGCGCCTCCTACATAGGTATCTAATACAATAGAACTTGCATATGAGCTCTAGTTAAGATAATAAGCGTTGTCTATTATTTGATTAACCGACTCCAAAAAAGAGGAGGTTAGCAATTTGATAGCATTTATACACATTCTTTTAGCTTTGACGTATCTCCATAGTAGACGTACAACTAAGGCACTTATGATTAGCCGAAACTACTTAGTCCCACAATGTGATAGCAAACCTATCGCCAACCGGATACTTATTTAGTACAGGGAAATATTGTTTTCATATTATTTAGAAAACCGAAAAGTGTTAGTTTGAGCTGCCTGAGACGGGAATCAAACCGAGTCTCATGACAATCGGACCGCTAGACTACAGAGAGAAATATGTATAAAGAATCAAAATAAAATTGTTATTGTTATAAAGAATTAGAAATATCGGGTTAATAAAAAATTGAGGTACCTATAATTACAGTTTTTTTTATTTTGTTGAAAAAATGGAGATCTGATTAAGCAGTTTTTTTAAAAAAAAATTAAAAGTAACATAAAACGTACTGACACACATAAAATTATGGGGAAGTACTTTTACAACTGCACGTCATAATGAATTTCCCAAATAAATTTCCTACGTATTTTGAGAATATTAAGATTTTTTATCGTGTTATACAATAGTAATTAAAACTGCAAAGTAATACAAAAACATAACAAATGTCTCTTCTATGCAATAAACATGTCTAATGTCAAAATCAGAATACAGTGTAAGATATCATATTTTTTTGTTTTTGTTAATACTACTGTAATAAAAGTCTTGAATTTTTGTTTAGTTTTGTAACACAATACTTATTTAACTACCTATCTGTTTTCCCGCTAGTTCGTCTGCGCAGAATAGATTTTCAAACAAAATTTCAATTCTTTTTGTCCAATGCAATTTTTGAAAAAATGTAGCCTTTTTTTACACCTACCCGAGTTTTAAACTGGGTGCCTATTTTATTTAATCAGAATCGATCTAGTGGTTTAGCCATAAAAACGTAATAGACAGACTAGGGATGCCCAATCTGAATCGATTTTTTATAAGATCGATTCGCGGTAATATGGCTGCCGATTTTTGGAATCGCTTCAAATTGATGCGATCTTTACTAAGGTCGAATCGTATGCCTCGAGATCATATGAAAAAAATAGTATCCTTTACAAACCAAAATAAACAATATTGGAGTATGATCTTTGATACACAAGACAAATATTTTAGGTACGACGTATCACCAAAGTGAGATTATGACGGTAGGTGTACTTGTTGAAATAGTTTCGATTTGCGTAACGGTGCCGAGAGTGTGAAATATATACGTCTGTCGAAATTTATATTTTTGGAAAGCCTTTTACAGAGAGCTGGAATATTAAATTTAAAAGCGCAAAACCTCAGACACCCAAACACACTCAAGTAACGATTTAACTCGGCCTAATTAAATTATTACTTTTTTAATAATTCTAAAGATTCTATTGCAATGAACATACATATTCCAACTCTCTGCTTTGTCGGAATGCAGAATAGTGTAATCACGAAGCTTATTTATGATTTACGCTTGTTAATTAGGTTACGTTGTATTATAAATAAACGCCATATACTGACACAAATCAATCTATTTTTCTATGCAATTTAAATGTATTTTAATTATTTTTATAAAATACGATATGACCTTCCAAGATCGAATGAGATCAATTAAATGCCATATGATTTAGATCGTAAATCGATTTACAGGGTCCATTACAATTCGATCAATTTAAAGCAAAATATCGGGCATCCCCAAGACAGACCAATTTTCACATTTGTGATTTTAAGTACGGATTATATTTGTTATTTTGTATACTACATCTGTTATTTTGATACAGTGCATTTCTGCAAAGGAAGTGGTTACAAAACTATTGTGACTCTTTGAACAAGATTTAGTATATTTTGTCCGTTGATCTCCTCTGTTGTCTAGTTGTCCCGTGATGGAATCGACTACACGAGGTCTTCGGTTTCATTTTATTGCACAGAATGGAATAAGTGCCCGGTTTGGGATAGGTATATTTGAATAGTTGTACTTCTGTCCATTGCTTTAGGGATATTGGTGTGGAGCTACGAATAAGGAATCTAGTACCTACCTACACCTCTACACATTGCTCGTAGGTGTGTGGAGATATCACTTTCAGCAAACAAGTATCATTAATACTTACCCACCTGTAAAGGCGATGACCGTAGTAGATCGCTATACTAACGTAATTAGAAAACGATTTAAAAAGACAATTCGGATCAGTTAAATATATTCAAACTTAACCACATTTCACGTGCTTGGGATAATAGCCATGTGAAGCTCTACTGGGACCGGTCTATCATCACGGACAGGACTATTGTCGCCAATAAAACTGACATTTTGCTGGTAGATTGATTGGAGCGAGAATGGCTTTTCTTGTTGATATCACCGTTCCTTGTGACATGAACCTTGTGAAAGCTGAGAAGGAAAAAATGAAAAAATACATAGACTTGGTTCACGAGGATACCAACATGTAGGATGTTAACGCTACAATAATTGTCCCGATAGTCGTGTCAGTAAACGGTCTAATAGCAAAGAGTCTCGACCAACGTCGTAAGATACTCGCTTTGTAACCCTGAGTCAAGGACCAGAAGTCAACAATTTCGGGGACGTCACGCATTGGGTGGAGATTATTCACTCTGTCACCCTGACAACTGACGCCTTAATTGTAAAACCATCGTTTTCGGAAACCTATTTTTTATGTTTATATTTTTAATATTATTTTTTATGGTAGGAAATAAGAGTAATGAAAAAATGACAAAAATTTTAATATACTACAACAATTTTACAAACAAAGATGTTTGTGTGTTGTGCGAATTGTGACGCATCTAGATATTTAAATCTTAAAATTACCACTGGATCGGAACGCGACCACTCTCAGAGAAGATCCGGCGAAAGAAACTCAGCGGGTTTATTTTTTTCTTATAAATCTAACGCATAATTTGGAGAATGAAAGAAATTAAATTGGAAATTCTGTGGAGACAAGGCATATGCACACCAAGATTGTTTTTGTTCCTCGTATTTACAAAATGTATATAACAATTTTTCTAAACTAAATTTATATTTTTATGAACAAATAATAAGTTTTCAAAAATTGATTGAGAAGTCACAGTTACAATATTTATTTCTTTAAGCTTTTTCCTGAGGGAAACTCTTGGGCCTCAGTTATAAATTGCCCGTATAGCCCTATTTTGCATGACAAATATTGTGTTTACCTCAGCCGAGTTTTCCCCAGAGAAGGCTTGTATGTTAAGATTTTTTAATAAATATAAGCTATCACCAGTGGACAACTTTAGCGTTATCTACTAGTGACAGTAGTTAACTAGAGCTTTTATATAAGTACAGTAGAAGGTACTATGTAAATTATGCGTTTCGGCTATATTCGTCAAGCTTCGGAAGTGCGAATGTATTTTAAAGATATCTATATATAGAGTTGTTATTACACATAATTAATAATTGTGCTTAAATTTAGATTAGGTCAGTCAGTTTAAAAATAATAGTATAAAGTATAAAAATAATAAAAAATGGAAAGCCGAAGTGCATAATTCAAATAGTAGTAGGTATCATTGTATTAGGTACATATAAACACGATCCAAGTTTCGATATTTGTATATATAGATGAAGGCTATTGCAACTTCCAAGCAACTTTTCTATGGCAGATTACACAAAATCCCTTTCGCTTCATTTGAAGGTAACTCTAGTTCTTATTTTACCAGTGTAAATAAACACAGTCGATGTTTTATGTAAGACTTCTATCCTTTCCATAGGTACCGCTTACAAATCTGACGAGCTTTGGCTTCGTCACTGATATTCATCAGATTCGTGATTCGTCAGAGTAACATCCAACATAGCCCATTACTAGAAGCTGACGTAAAACGCCAGGAATTATAAAACTTATAATGCAAGTACAAATCATCACCCGTTTTACAAGTGGCAATATTTTCAACGGATAATATTTTAACTTTTTTCGGATACTATTTTTGAAAGCGGTATTAACTGTACGTACCCGGCGTATTTGTAAAAAAGAAAGAAAAAACAGTTACAACAAGGGCACCCACGACTAGCCGAAAACACTAGGGCCACAATCTCGGGCACTGTCGTTTTTTAACATTAACATAAAAAA
This sequence comes from Calephelis virginiensis, assembly GCA_002245475.1. Classification (NCBI taxonomy): domain Eukaryota; kingdom Metazoa; phylum Arthropoda; class Insecta; order Lepidoptera; family Riodinidae; genus Calephelis; species Calephelis virginiensis. The sequence continues at coordinate 592,037 of NJDC01009930.1, forward strand.
ACATTTTTTTGGGTCCCCGACCAGGGGCAATCGCGAGACCTCATGAAGTAAAGTACCCGTTTGAAAAGTAATACATGTATAATAAAATTCAAGGAATATATTGTGACATTTTACACTTTAGTCTCTGTCTAGCCCGCTAGGAATTTGGCATAAAAATATATCTGTATTTATGAATATTTTTAATTAACTTGTTGATTA
>NJDC01009930.1:592309-606397 GCA_002245475.1 Calephelis virginiensis
TTTCTATATTATATATTTCTATATTCTATAAAAAAAATCTAAAATCTCTAAATCTAAGAAATACAATCTAAAAATGTATAACATAACAAAATAAAATTAACGAAAAGTTGTTAATTCTTTTAGCGTACTACTTTTGTGATCTACATGTTACGTTAAGGCGTGATGAGCCAGGATTTGAACATATAAGTATATACTTTACTCTCTCAGTCAATTAACATAAATTGGCGAAATTAAAACGGTTAAAAAGACTTTAAGTACTCTTGCTACCTAAACACAAAACATTACGGTTTATGTTAAATAAATACGAGGTATTAACATTACCATAAGGTAAAATTTTCTTTTATATTATATGCTTTACTCTCTTAGTCAATTTATATTATATGCTTTACTCTCTTGGTCAATTGATATAAGTGGGCGAAATGAAAAAGGCTACAAATTTTTTGGCTGCTCTGGTCTACCTAAAAGTATAAATCATTACTACGTACATACATACTTTAACGCTTAGTCTCTTACGGGGTATGTAAAGAGTATTGGGTGCCAAATATCACGAACATTGTGGACTTGGCTAGTTTCCTCCATAATCATTGCTATTTTTATAGAAACACACCAATTTTGAAACCACACTTGGATAAGACACGAGCGATTTCATCTTGGAATGTCAACCTATATCTCCCCGGGTACCTACATTTATCTACATTTGCATTGTATAGCTGCTTTGTTAACTTTTATCTGAGAACATTTGAAGACTTTTTTATTTAATTTAACATGTACATAACCTACCCTTTATACTCTGGTCAATAAAAGTTTTATCTTATAAACATAAATTTTAATGCAGTAAAATTGCAAAAACAAACAATTTCGATTTTATAATTAATTTATCTGGGTTAACAAAAATAAACTATTTATTCTTAATTTCCTTGAGATTCCATTACCAGATCCAGAGTTGGTCATAATGTGACGATCTCGACATGCTCGAAAGCGATGCGACACCTTTTATCCTGTGTTAGTCCGGGCTTCTTTGCAAAATAGACCATCTGTCTTCCTGCAAGGCACCTTGTAAAAGGCGAGTACAGACTTACCGTCACTAACATAACATCTGACCAGCTGGTAGAGTTTCGCAGCGACTCGCTTGGGTAGGAACTACCACCTTACCTATTACTGCCACCATAACGTCAGTGCTTGCTGTTGACGTCTTCCGGTTCGGAGGGTAAGATGGCCAAACTTACTATTGTTGGAGGTATAATATTCTGGGCTCTGGTTGGCAACGCACCATTACAACCTTTCAGTGTCTCTGAGCGGCGTGAATTTCATACCATCAGAAAATCCTTGATTGCCTTCCAATATCATAAAAAAACTTCGACAGTTCGTTTTTTCAATGAACAGAATTTTTAAAATCGGTTCAGAAATTATGAAGAAATCGATCAACTTTCATAAAAAATACAGAAGTCGAACATGTAATCTCCTTTTTTTAAATCGGTTAAAAATGAATCTCCATTTTCCTTGGTCAAAACCTCAACTCAAATAAATCCCTACTTCATTTTCGTTGTATCATTTATCTTCAGAAGATGGTTCATATAAAAAAAAATGGTTAGGACAGGACAACGGTTGACGACTCAGCTAGTTTTTATAAAGTCTTCATATACTTAGGTTTTCACAAACAATATCACAAGTCAATGTTTAATATGAAAATTACCTAAACTTTGAAGTAATAAAATTTTCATCCACTTACTCCCATCTTCGCAAACATTCCAGCTTGGATGTCAATACAAAATGGATGCCAATTTTCTTAATGTCAGCAGCTCATTTTGGTCGTGTCTAATATTTTATAAGAATAAAGAAAGGCAATGCCCCTAATAGTTTAATGCCCTTAAATACCAATAACGTTTGTCGGAACCCCGCCAAAAACAAACCATGACTTATGCCCGTGAGGTAATATATACGCCATTCCACCATTTCCCATTCTCTACAGACACTGGCGCTGTCAAATAAATTTCCGACCTATGGAATTCACAATAGGTGGGACCATTTCACGTTAAACTTAAAATGGCTTAGCCATACACTTTCTTTTTAGAACAAAATCAATGCGAAACGAACAATAGCAGCAAGCGATTTTGTGCCTAAGTCCAATTTTTTGTATCAACCTTTCGCCTCTTGGTTTTTGCTGTGTACTTTTTGTTGCCAGTTTTTTATACACCCCTATCTTTGACATTACCTTAACGGCGCTTGATATCTTATGATGTTATCGGGCAAATTATAATAGTCATAAAAAGAACTGAAGCTCCTTTTTATAACCCAAACAAATTCAGTTGCAATTCGATTAACTGTTTGTAGAACTTCTCCTGCCCCACACCTTTAATACAAATGCTATAAGTTGCTTTGTTGGATCACCTTAGGGAGTTTTGTGTCCACGAATCTATCACACCTATTGTTCCATACAATACCCATAAAAGAAATAAATGATAGATAAAAATATAATTTTGAAACTGAATTTTACATCCCGTTTTGTACTGTACAATAGACATTTCAGGGCTTTATTAGAGAATAATGTCTGTTGTTTATGACAGAAAGACTTCTAAAAAATAACAAGGGCTTGTAAACTAAAGAATAGGCAGAACATGGGAAAGGCAAATAAGTTTTTTTTTTATGATATTGGAAGGCAAACAAGCAGACGGATTTCCTAATGGTAAGAAATTCCCGCCGCCTAGAGAGACACCAAAGGTGGTATTGGTGCGTTGCCAACCTGAGGCCGGGATGTTAGGCCTCGAGCAATAGTAAGTTTACCGGCTACCTTACCCTCCGAACCGGAACACGTCGTGACGTTATGGCGGCAGGAATAGTTTTAGATCCCATTTATGTCTACTTTTCAGTTTTACTTAAGTTTTGAACTTTGACCGTCTTATTGTTTTCATTCCGGAGCCCATTGAAATATATAAACTAAACTTCAACTAAATCGATAGAGTGGTTTATGGTAAGTTAGGAAACAAACACACGTACTTATAGAAGAATTACATAAATAAAGTAGGTAGAAATATAGTTTAAGATAACGATGATTTTAACATCAAATTTAGAATGTTAAAATTATTAACATTTAAATTATACACAAGGCTTTCAATTAATTAAATACTATTCATGTTGATTGCGTTATCTGCTATTACATTAAAAGTAACTGCTCCTCAACAATGTTAGTGAATTCTAAGAATTTTATTTTTATTTGAAATGGTTGTATGCAAATATACCTTTAAATATATGTTGCAGTTATAATCAAACTGACAGCTTTAATCCTATTTGCTCGTAGTCGATTAAGCTACACTGCGTTCCTCGATGGCTTAGTCTGGGCCAATTTCATGGTCTAACGCTCTTTCCCTGCACCAAAAGCACCAAATACATATGCAGTGGCTATTATTATAACAAACTCTAGTATTGCTAACTTTATTAAAACTAAAAATAACATTCACATGAGTTTATTTTTCGAAAAAAATCTAGTATACCTATAATATGTACTTGAAAAGATAAGACTACCAAACGTTTGAAGTATTTAAAATCAACACAGAAAGACAGATTCAATCTTACACATTTGTTACCCCGTGATGATCCAGGTTCCTTTTTAGAATAGGCAGCCGGCAAACTTATATTTGCTCGAGGCCTAATATCCCGGCCTCAGGCTGGTAAGCCACCATTAACACTTTTGATGTCTCTAGGCGCCTTGAATTTCTTATTATCAGGAAATCCGCCTGCTTGTTTGGTTTGCATTCTAATATCATAAAAAAATCGTGCAAAGCCGGGACGGGCTACTAGTTAAAAATTTAAGTTATAAAATAAAGAGTCCTAATATTTTTTTTCTTTTTATAAATTAAATAAAATTCTTATGAGCTTAAAAATTAACCTTAGCCTTTCAGCATTTCATTAAACTAAGTTTTTTATTATTATTACATTTTCTACAAGTATATAAATATTTTACATTTTTTTCAGTACAACATTAAGAGTTTTTAATAAAATATTGCGAGGATTCCAAGTGGATAATAAAAACGATCAGCTGCTGTTTTTGAAAAGTTATGAAGGTATAAGTTCGGTGCTATTATGATTTAATTAATGTGACTTATCTAATCTGCCATGGTTTTCATATTGTTCTTTTTTGATAAGATCAAGAAGCAACATGCTAGCGGGCCACCTGATGTTTAGAGATCACTCGCGACTCAAGATAAATTATATACTTGCCTTTCTTCTCCGAAAATGTTGAATATAGTTAAGTTTTTTTCATCGTAAATTATATTTCAAAGAAATATTTGATAGTCACTCACTAAGTAAATCGTTGAATCAAAGTTAGTTTCGTTTATGATTTACAATTATTTAATACCTAATTAATCATAAAATAGAAAATATTAAGTAAGTACATGCAAAAAACCTATCAGCATTGAAGATTATAGCCATTTCAATTATATCGCCTTTCAAACAAAAAAATCAAAATTGGTCAATTTGTTTAAGAGTTATGATATCACAGACAAACACACACATAGAAAAGGCAAACTTATAACACCCCTTTTTTAAACAGGGGTTAGAAATTAACAAAATGTGCTGAGATGGTAAAACTCAAATTTCTATGGAAATCACTTATTTTTTAGCTTCTAAGTACACTCTTTTTATTTTTGTTAAAAATTATAATTCTAGTGTTTAAAGAAACCATGACACAATCTACATTTCATTTACTTAAGGACCATTTCAATCACAAAAGAATCCGCATTGGAATCGGTCCATCCATTTAAGGCAACAGACACATAAACAGACATGTCAAACTCATAACACCCCTCTTATTCTCTCAGGGGTTAAAAAAAGATAGTTCATGTGATTTAAGTCGTTAATTTACATTGCGACACGTAATAGATGCAAGCCCGAATTGAGTATGGCGACTGTGATCCGCTCGAAAACTATTCCGGATGCGATAGAAAACTCTATCCTTTTATTTTATTTCGATTTGTTTCCATTCAATCGAGGGAATTGTTTCATTTCACTCTGGAAAGTTTTGATAACGCTATAATTCATAAAAAATGGAATGACGCGAAATGATTTCACAAACGTCATACAAAAATGATCACGCAGAGAGAAACGTAAATGGAACTTTGAATTATACATTTATTTTGTTGTAAAATCTTTGGACTATGAAGTTTAATACAAAGAAATATTTCACAAAAATATATGGTATAACTTCTATGCTTTAATATTTAATTCATAAGTCAATTATAGACGCTTTTACGAATTCTATACACGAATAAGTATACAATTTAAAAAACGGGTGGCACTCTGGGAGTGCCGGCTGAAGTAAAACCTTGAATATTAACATTGTGCATTTTTCATATTTTGGAATTGCTTTTAATTATCAGTATGAAAGTACTATCATTTATGTGGTAGAATACAATATTCATTTATTGCGCTATCGTACACAAACATGACAACACGAACAATCGCGCAAGCGCCCTGCGCCATCTTACAAATTTTCGATCAGGTCACGTGTTTCTTTACCCATTCCAAAAAAAGTGCGGAACGTCGCTAAAGAGGTTTTCACTTCAAAGATTCAGATTTTGAAATCGTTTTACACTGTAACCAAAAGTATTAATTAAACCATATTGGTCCGGATCCCTTGTGTAAAACCGACTGTCTTTTGTTGTTGTTGTTTATGTAAGCATGCAGCCTTACATATACCTACCGCCATCATAATAGTATAATTTTTCAGTCCAGAGGGTAAAGGGTATTCGGGAGACTTGCAAATAAGGCACACTGTCTATAAGAGACTAAATCACCTATAACTTTAATGTTATTAGTGTCTTTAGTGTTTACAGGCCATGATTGTCTATGTAAGAAGAGCCGTATGCTTGTTCTCTGTATTACCACAAAAAATCATTTTTTGGATAGTGTGAGAGAGTGTTTGTAAATTTTTTAGGAAAATAAAATTAATGCCCTATCGCAAAATTTCGTAATGAATGATTCCAGCGATGAAGCGCTATTGGATAAATAGCATACGTAAAATCACATTCACAAACTTTGGTACTTATACTATTAAAATTACTTGTACTTATATACCTACATATAAAATGATAGTAATAAAACTAAATCTGGTGGTATCAAGCGTCTCCGAAACCGGCGTGTTCGTATGAAAAGGGTAACGAATGTGAAAGAATCCAGACAGATTTGTCAGGGTCGTGAGTTTTGGCACTCGATACTCTCTTCCTACTCCGTAAGGGGCTTGGCGTGAAGATATGTGTGTAATTGTGTGTGTAAATCTAAATCTGTACAGGAAATATTTTTAAAAGCAATAATAATAAAAAAAACATTATTACTACGTAATAATATATAAGATTCCAACCTGTATAAGAGGGTTATTATATTTTATCGGTTTGTCTATTAATTTTACATAGCTTTACCAAATTTTGTGTAGCTAACACATTTTACATTGAAGTAGTAGTAGCTAACAGCCAGATTCAACATTTAGGACTTCCACAGCAGAAAAAGTTTCGTTTCTTTCACAAACTACGAAAAATCACATAAACGTGCGTAAGCAGTCGCGTGCAACAATTAGTTTTTTAATATAATTCCTGTTTTTATTAACAATTAGATCCCTTTTGAATGGTAATGAAAGGTGCAGTTCTCACGTGTAAACTCAATTATTAAATTATTCAATTGTTATTACTGTATTCAATAACTAATAAAAACTAGATAATATAGCATTTTATATCTAGCACAGATAATTAATTACCTATTGAGCAGTTTGAACTTTATCTATTTAACATTTACTATATGAAATATAGTCCACAAATGTCAATTCATCCATTAGCAATCTCATTTATAAAGTTTTTGTAGGTAGGTACTCCGTTATATCTATGGTTGTTTATTATAACCAACTAGCACCCCTTTGTAGCTTCGCCCGGTTGGATAAACTTAAGTTAGTATCTTCATGACCATATCCTGAAAGAGGTAGACAGAAGCACAACCAGAGCACACACAGCTAGCCGAAGACACTAAGTCCCTTAATTTGATAGGTGGTTAGCCTATCGCAAACATATTCCATCCCATGCAACTTTATTTATTTAGAAAATCGTAAATACATTTTCTAGTTTTTTAGTTGCCCGATCGATCGAAACCGGGAGGTCAAAAAGTCAAATCCGACGCCGGATCGCTAGACCACAGAGGAGTCTGATAAAGTTCTATGTTATTATACTTATAACCTTTTCCTTTAATTTTTCCAATTTTCTAATAAAAAAAAATGTTGGTCGGGATTGGAAATGTGCCCGGTTGGCGATAGGCTTGCCACCTATCACATTGTGGGACTTAGTGTCTTCGGCTAGTCGTGGGTGCCTTGGTTGTACCTCTGCCTAGCTCTTCGGGGATGTGGGTCTGAAGATATTTGTTTACTCTATAAATGAGCATACAAAGACATATACAGTACAAAGCGATTTTTTTGTGCTACGAAGTGATTAGCGACGCGCCCATGTTTTAAAGAATTGCAATGTATATAGAACAGGGAGGAGGTTTCACTCCGTATTTAACGTTCATGTGCTAAGAGGAAATGACAAAATCAATAAAAAAACTCACATCTGACGTGATAACGTGATAATACCTCTGAGTTTAGTGCCTAATGAGCCTTCAATAAACGTTTTAAGTTTCAAATTTGATTGAATGCGTGAGTTTGAAATAATCGGGTACACTCACTTAGTGCAATATAAGCCTTTATTACATATCTTAAAATTCCAGTTTGCTCGCTGTACATCAGTGAATCTTCTGTTTGTCATTACTGTTACATACTCTATGCCAATGGGTTGTTACACAGTACAAGTTTGAAACAGTATGGAAACTACTTACAAACGTTTGAGACGCGACACTCAGACATGCGCATCGATGAGGCATCTAAGCGGTTTGCAGTAGCTAATGGTACGGTAAATTGCCACGAGTGTAGGTATTTGTCTTTTTTTAGGATTGAACGACGCTATGATATTGCCTATTTATATTTTATTTGTAAACTAGGCAGTTATTGCAATTCCGTTAATTGATAGCTATAGAATATTAAATGTTATAAAAAATAACTTGTTAACCCTGTTGCTTCATATTTATCAATTAGATTTAGTTTACATACTGTTCCATATCTGTACTGTGACAATACCCCCGCTGAGGCCCTAAACTCTATTAATGATCATATGATAGTTGCTCTTCTACTAAACAATCCGTAAGAGGTGAGCATCAGTTTATTACAAACACCGTGACCTTGACTAGTTGGCCAAGTATGCGAGACCAGATTGATACAACCGTTTTACTTATTCCTGTCATCTTAATTACAATGGTTTCGTGGCGGTTATGATAGAAGGTGTGAAGGGAACTATTAGTCAGAATATTTACGTGTTAATCCAATGAAGAAATAAGTTTTTTTACGATATCATGGGGAACGTTCGTAGGAGTTGTTTGGTTTAATTCCAGCCGCTGATTTACACCTTTGAACTTCGCGACAGAGCTGAAAGTATAATGCCCATAATCTTGATGCGTGGCGATCTACAACTGTGCGATTCTGAAGACATTTTTACCTCGCACAACACTTTTGTGGAATCAGTTACCGAGGGCGGTATTCGCAAACAATTATTATGACTTAGGGATCTTCAAGAAAAGAGCGTACTCGTTCCTTAAAGGTTGGCAACGCAATTGTGATACTCCTGGTGTTGCGGATGTCCGTGGGCTGCGTGATCAAAAAAACATTTTACGAACCCTTAAAACGAACCTCAATCATATTATGCACAATTAACGCTTAGGTGGTCTAGTGTTCTGATGTTGGCATTGAATAATGTCTGGGGTTAGGTTTCCAAGTCAAAATGTGTATTTAATTTTTTTAACTAAATTTTTTGGGTGAGTACTCATTTGGCAATATGTTTGCTATAAAATTGTGGGACTAAAAAAACCTTAGGCTAAACGTTGGGGTCCTGGTTGCACCTCTGCTTATCTCTACAGGACACAGACGTAAGATCCTTTTTTTATAAAACGCATATTTCTTTAAGCAAAATTTTTTCTTGAATCTCAAACGAGTTCAGAGACCTGAATTGATATCTTATAGTAAGTCATAACTTTGTGAAGAAAATGTATTCTTAATGAGTGATTAAAAGATAATTGGCATCTCTGTGTACGACCGTAAGTCTATTGGTGAAAACCGCTACAAAATCCGTTGCTTATTTGAAAAGACATTAACTTCTAAATGCTAGAAGCGGTGTTATTTTACATTATGTAGAGATGTACCTTTTCAGTTGAAGGCAAGTTTATAGGGATATAAAGAAAAACACCGCATAAATGTTACAATGTACTAAAATTTTAAGCCATTCTAAGAGTTATACGGCTCTAGAATAGATCCGACTACCCATGTTCGTATGATTATCGACCGTTAACATTTTACTCTTAGCAATTTCTAAGTGTTCAAACTATACATAATTCTTGAGTAGATAAAATATAATAATCCTGTTATGGGCAAAGTATATGTATAAAATCCCAGTACCTGGAATATTGTTTTCCGCAAGTTAAGAAGTTATTTCTATGTGCTATAAATTATTTTACCTCGTGTTGTCCGGGCTTCTTAGCAGTATAGACCAGTACCAGGCAGCTCTAAAAGGCGAGCACAGGCTTACCGTCACTAACATCGTGATACCTGGCTAGGTGGTAGAGTTTCGCAGCAACTCGCCCAGATGGGTACCACCGCCTTACCTATTCCTGCCGTCATAACGTCAGTGCCTGCCGTTAACGCGTTCCGCTTCGGAGGGTAAGGTAGCCGGTAAACTCTTATTTGCTTGAGCAAATGAGAGTTTACCGGCTACCTTACCCTTCATGACCCTACAAAACGTCATGACGTGTTCCAGTTTGAAGAGTAAGGTAGCCGGTTAACTTACTTTTGCTCGAGGCCTAACATCCCGACCTAAGGTTGACAACGCACCATCACCTTTGGTGTCCCTAGGCGCCGTGAATTTTTTAACATCAGGAAATCCGTCTGCTTGTTTGCCTTCCAATATCATAAAAAATATCCTTTCTTCTTTTAAGACATGAAGTAATTTAAAAGCAGTCAACGAACAAACGATTCTGATTTCATTTCATTACCGTTACTTATTTTTTTTTTTGAAAAGTAAATTTCGAGATAGTCCCATATAAATTTTGGTGATAGGACTACTAATCCTGAGTTATAGGTACTTAATAACATACACATTTTTTATGTATTTTGACTCACAAACCACTAGTCTCATCTTAACTGTAAATGGGACAGTCGACATTACAAAAAAAACACTTCTAGTCCAATTGTTAACTTACTTTTTTGAAAGGCGGTTAATAAAAGCTTACGATTGAAAAACTACGATTTAATGTTGGTATAAAATTACAATCGTTTTATCGTCTTTTATTAGTTTATATCCTAGCTACCAAGGTAGCAAGAAATAAACACATTTTTCTTACTCCACGTGTTAATCGCGTCTGCTTTCCGGCATCTTGACTTCTTGAGCTCCCGGGAGGGTTCAATCCCCGGATCAGCTAACAAAAAAAATAGGAAATATGAATTTTCAATTCTCTAATGAAATTAGCATTGGAACTTAGTATCTTCAGCTAGTCGTGGGCGCCATGGTTGTGCCTCTGCCAACCTTTTCAGCTATAAGGTCGTGTTGGTACGAGGTCTAAGTATACCAATTTCCATTAAAATGTAGCTATAATTAAATTTGATTAATTGTTAACCCAAAGAAATCTCGAGTTGGTCCGGGCTCTTTTGCAGAATAGACCACTTGCCTTCCTGCCAGCCTGCTCGTAGAAGGCCAGCATACGCTTATCGTCACTGACATGGAAACATCTGACTAGGTGGTACTGCTTAACAGTGACTCGCCCGGATTGGTACCGTCGCCTTACCTGTTTCTGCCACCATAACGTCAGCCTGCAAAATTAAAAAAAAAATAAATGGAAATAACTATAAACTGAAAATATTCATACAACTAATAACAACTAATATATTCGGTACAAGCTGTAAGGTTATGCAACCCAATTCCTAGTCAAAATAGTGGATTTGAATCCCTTTTTTTCTAAAAAAAATTATGTAGCATTTTTTTAGGGCCACTTAAGCTCTTATAACTTTAGTAATATTGTAGTATGTATTATGTTTAGTATGTATATAAGATCTACGACCTTTAACGTGCTGGCTAAAAGAATTTTTCATTAGCTTGCCTGTTGTACTTACGTTTTTTTAGTCTTATTTTTTGTAATTTATATTTTGTACAATAAAGAGTTAATAATAGTAATTTTTCAATAACATAATCTGTAGGTTTCGCAAAAAGAACTTTCGAGATCAATGTCACAGGGCATGCCTTAACATAGAAAACGTTGGTCTCTATCAAAGGAGCCATTCTTTATCATGTGTTATAAAAAGTCTTGGTTCTCATTTTCTACAATAATCATGATAATGAGATAGTAAAATACCTTCTAAGTAAGCAGTAAAACCCAATTTTGTGTTCTATATTTTCCTAGGAATGATATTGCATTTTTCGTTTAAGACTTAATAAGTGCTTAGTACATATTGACTTGCATTAATTTTTATTAACCGACTCCAAAAAGGAGGAGGTTCTCAATTCGACTGTATGTTTTTTTACTATATGATGTCCACGGCTACACCCGCGTGTTATGATATGATTGTTTATCTCTTCCGCATGAAACCGTTGACATATCAATATAAAATACGAGTATACCCTGTTACCTAACTATATATACAAACATAACACCATAATATCACCACGGAATCTATATATTAATACGTGATGCCAAAACTTTGGCCCCCTTTTTACAAAAATTGCGTGGATGCGGGGGCTTAAAATTTATAGTTTATGTGTAGGAGAAGTGCAGAACGCTAATATTTTTTGATAATAATGCTCATAAAGTACATAAAATCAATAAATACATTTACCCGCACTACCAGGCATTTGACACACACAAACAAATATATTGATGATAACGATAAAATATCACAGATAGCTGAAGGCAAAAAGCTTGGAAACAAAGTAGTTGATTTTGAGAAATAAATATGGCGTTCTTATCAACAAGATATTAAAATTTATAACGGTCGAATTTCGATTAATGGGCGACCACAAGGAAGTAATAATTATACGTACAGAAAACGCACTGATATATAAAACGCAAGCAAATTTGAATCATAAGATGTACATCAGCAAAGACTTATATTACACTGATCGAGTAGACCTGAATTACTAAAAGTTACGTGTTTCAATCGAAATTGATTCATAAGACGTTAATTGAAGAACCACATACCTATGAATGTAGCTAAAATAATTATAAAAACGTGATGTCAGATCTGATTTTTTCTAAATAGTTGTTTTAAAGTAAGGCTCTTCAAAAGGTACGCCACCCGAATGCTCGTAAACTGCAGAGTGACATCTCTTGAAATAGCTCCGTTAAGGTGTAATAGTAGGACAAACGAACGCACCTTCGGATTTGTATTTTTGGTATGTCTATGGATACATCTTAATATATATAAATCTCGTGTCACAATGTTTGTCCTCGATGGACTCCTAAACCACTTAACCGATTTTAATCAAATTTACACACCGTGTGCAGTTTGGTCTAACTTGAAAGATAGGATAGCTTACATCTAAATTTTTCGCGAGAGAAGCCGCGGGTAACAGCTAGTACTGTCTATGATGATAATAATTAGGAGGATGATTTGATTGTGTCTTTGTTTGTATTAAATAGGCTCAGAAACTACTGGACCGATTTTAAAAACTCTTTCACCATTAGAATTGTTATTATCCCTATGGATATACCCTATGAATATGGGTTATATTCATAACTAGAAAAAAAACTAACTTTATTTTGATGGTAGCTAACAGTTACATTTTTGTTGCATGTATGTTTGAGTGTAGGTACCTAGGGAGACCTGAGTCACCTGAGTTGACATTGCGTAATCAAATCATTCGAGTTTTATCCTAGGGTGGCGCAAAATCTTCGAAACCTGCGAATTTGTATTCAAAGGGCATAGGTTTCGTCCATATTCATGGAGGAAGCTAGATAGGTTTGCCAGAATCGCAACATTTAGCACTCGATACACTCTACCTACCCTGTAAGGGATTGGTGTGAAGTATTATTAAATTTTAAGACTTATTCCATCCATTGTCATGACCGCTACAACAAATTTCAACCTGACCTAGTGGGTATAACCACAGACACACTCTAGTATAACGGTTAAACGAACACAATGACATCAGACCACTGTTCTGTTCCATTACTTTGTCACCTCGTAGGTCATAGGGTTAGCGAAAACTCGTAACGCTACTGACCAACAACAAAACTAAAGTTTATTACCTAACTGTAGGGTTACTCTTGAATATCGATTTCATGCAAATTGGAAATTAAATCGGATTTGTCATTTTAGGTACTCTGGAACACAGTAATAACGGATGATTAACATTTAGTTATACCAAATTTAATGAATCGGATAAAATCATCCGTTGTTTTTTATTAATTAAACTTTAATAATTTGCTAGTATTATTTTGAAGAGTACCTAAAGTGACGGATCCGATTCCAATTTCCAATATTACATTTATCGAGATTCAAGAGTAACCCTACTGGGCAGATTATTAAATTGTCGACATCTAGGTGTTAGTATTTTTGTATCAAGATCTAAGTTTATTCCAATATTAAATACCGATAACGTGTAGTTTGCTTACTTTAAGGTTAGATTAAATTTCTGTAATTTATACAGGGTTGTTTACTGCTTAGTTTTCAAAGCATATTAATTTAACAAACAAACACTTACTTTTATTATAACCTACTAGTATGAACAAAATGAGTTACTTATTGCTATAGGCTATTTTCCCATACCCTTTTCCCTCTAACTTTTCCGGTTTTTCTCTTTATACGAACCTTTACCTAAAAACAAGTAACACGACAAAAAAATAGCAGAGTCGGTTCATCCGTTAAGCAGTGATGCGAAGACTACGGGCAGTAAAGATTCATTTTCATAGCAAAATATGAGAAGTCAAATATGATAGATGTTGTAGTATAAATAAACAAACACACACACACACACACACACA
>NJDC01009930.1:606502-623215 GCA_002245475.1 Calephelis virginiensis
CACACACACACACACACACACACACTACTAAATTTCTCCATTAAACATTTATTAAAAACAATTACTACTACGAATTGTATTAGGATACAAAACCTAAAACGTAGGTTGCTAAAAATTTTGTCAGTTTGTTTAAAATGAAATGAAAACCTGAATGAAATTAAACAAGCTTCTGGAGCTGCTGTGGTCTAGCGGTCTGGTGTTGGACTTGATTTCATGAGGTCTTGAGTGCGATTTCCGGGTCGGCAACAAGTAGAAAATGATTTGTTTCCACAAACAATTAGAAAATTGCTAATAAATACGTTGCCTGGGATTGGATATATGCTCGGTTGGCGGAAGACCTCCTATCACAATGTGGAATATAGTGACTTTGGCTAGTCGTGGGTGCCTACTTCTTCGAGGATAAAAGTAGGGATATAGGCGTTAATATATTTTTTATTAGCTTATAAACCGGGTCAGATTAACGTTTTACTGCGGGAAATTTTACTCACTTTAACCCAAAATAGTCATTATAACCTGTGTACGCAGTAGCGGGCAAGAGCTAGTCTTCTATACGCATGTTACTGAAGTCTCGAAACGATATCGATTGAAAGGAACTTTATTGCAGGAAATTTAGATTGCAAGAGATTTTTTCAACGTTGTTTATGTTGGTATTCTTTTTCACGTTAAATTGGTTGGATTAGTTTGTTGTTATATTCAATCGTTATTTTGGTCAGTTTAGCGGGATGGCAGTTTTTAGTTTACAAGGGCTTTAAAACTAAATCTGTTGCAAGTAAGAGAACTTTTATTGTGTTAATTGTTGTAAAAATAATATATTAATATACGATATAACGGTACGTATATAATAATGTACGATAAAAAGGTAGCGGTAGAATAAGTTTTAATATTGAAAATATTGCTATTGCTTATTCCTTAAAGAAATTATTAATATTGTAAGGGTTCTCTTA
Source organism: Calephelis virginiensis (assembly GCA_002245475.1). Taxonomy (NCBI): domain Eukaryota; kingdom Metazoa; phylum Arthropoda; class Insecta; order Lepidoptera; family Riodinidae; genus Calephelis; species Calephelis virginiensis. The sequence goes on from NJDC01009930.1 coordinate 607,447, forward strand.
TGTAGCGACAAACTCTAAAATTAGTCGATGTATTCGTGCCAATGGACAGCGAATTCAAGTTCCTCTCTGCTTAAGTACGCGCGTTAAACGCATCATCTGAACGCAACACAAATTCGCGTAGACGTACGCGCGTACAACGCCCTTTTAGAACCGACTTTATTTATTTCATTTCTATAATTTCTGAGGGTTTTGTGTCTATTTTTTGGCGTATTCTTTTTTAACAAATAATACATGTTTTTGTTGGTCATGTGAAATTGTTACATACAGATAATTTCTTACACGGGATGCTTATTAAAAGTAGAGAAGCTACAAGAAATATCATTTTTGAAAAAACTAGTGATCGTTCTGCCTACGTTGAAGTTTTATGCCTATTTGCCAGCCTATCAACATTATCTTGCGATCTGGTACACTGTCATGTAACACACAAAACACTGTTAGCTTTGAAGTTGTTACAATAGGAATTATATGGTCATAAGATGATAGCATTTTATAATCGAGCCAATATCACCATTTTTTATAGAATTTTCACATTGTATTTCATTAAAAATTAAAAATACTTTCCTGATTTGCTCAATCCAAGAATTCAACATGAAATCTCATGTAGTCAAAACCCTCACTGTAATGTTAGAAAGCAGTGACAGATCTCTTTTATTCACCAAAAATAAATGCTTTAGATTACTGAAAGTAACAGTCATATAATAAAAACAAAATACAAAATCAGTAAAAAGTTCCTTACTTAGAAATTGTGCAAATTTATAAAATTTTATGTAAAACCCGATTAAATTAGCAAATAATACGAAGCAATAAAACAGGGACTTTCAAAAAACTCTTAATCTTTTCCATATTTATGTCTATAAAAACCACATTCATTTTGCGACTGTTCTTAAAAAGAGAGTTTGAAAGTTATTAAGATGATTTCAGCTGCGTACTGTTTTTATTGTGGGTTACATTATCTTGTCTTTGGATTACGTTTTATTTTATTTAGATGTGAATGATAAATACAAATGGGAGTTTAATTTGCAATTACTGAAATTTGAAAATTTTATTAGTTAATATAATAATGTATTACTATTAACGTCATCCTAGTTTTAATCCAGCATTAAGTTTATGTTTTTTTTTAAATGTGCAACAACAAATCTTTATGCAATTTCCCTGACAAAGAGGAACATGAAACTTTTATGTGATAAGATGGCGAACAAGGACTTGGTGCTGGTGATAAGAGGCTGCCGTAAAATTTAGACACCTTTGATGCCGTTTTTTTAATAGTCTTTATTTATTAGATCTTTGCTTAAATAAATACAGTATTAAAATTATATTGAGTGTGTTAAATTTGAACACATCTTACACTAATACATCAATCGGATCCTATTGATGAATCCTACATTTTTTATTATAAGCTAGGTCTACCATGTTTGCAAACGTAAGTTCCTCTAATCGTTAAATAATATTATTGTTTCCTACCTTCCTTGTTTCTCGTTGTGCTGAGGGTAAGGTCAGTTACCAAATATGGAACTCTATTGACTATTAACCCTTCTGTTCCGATGCGAAATACGACACAGCAATCCTAAGCGGCAGGTATAGCTAGCTAAAGTGATGAATCTTGCTTTATTCTCTTACTAACGAACTGGTTGTCAAGAACTTTAAGTAAATTTTCATAACCTTTCACGGATGTGGAATTTAACCGCCTCGTTGGTCGAGAGGCTAGTTTTGTACACTAACGCCTAACAACATCGATCAACCGCGAAGCTCGGGTTCGATTCCCGACGGGGGCAGGCATTTGTGTGATAAACATTTAGATGTCTGCATTTTCGGGTCTGAGTGCTTATTAAATTTATTCTATAATATTTAAGTAACACCAATAACACAAGCATATGATTTGCTTTTTTTGAAGTTAGATTCAATTTGTGTAATTTGTCAAGGGATATTTAGAGATCTTTACAATTTCATAAATTTGAAAATAATCAAAGAGTAATGACGTTATCTTGAGACAACTCTGCGGGACATCACTCAAGAGTCAAAACCTAGAATTGTAATACCATATTTACGTTAAGACACTTGAACAGACTCAACAGATAAGCACCTGTTTCTCCAGCACTCTTATGAGGTTGAAGCATAAGCCCACTTGACAATAAATAATAAATCAATTAACGATAATTGAACTTGTTTAGAGACAAGTGAATTACAGTTAACGACGTTTGTTACTATGAGTTTTAATTAACTATTAGTTACTCGCGTCTAAAAAGTTACGCAAGTCATGCGTGGGGTGTGCAACACCCCAGTTTTCTGTATTAAAACAAAACGATACATACATACCTACATACAAAATAAGGCTTTTATCAATTATTTTTTCTAAAATTACGTATTAATTAACGTCTTAACTCTTCTTGATAGAAAAGAAAGTGTTAGTAATAAGCTGTAATAAATGTAACAAAAAACATTAGTTATGGGATCAAAGTTTTGGCAAAGAACAATAAAATGGTCATCACGGACATTTTTTGACATCTAGCACAGATTCTTAGATTTTTTATCCTCAGTTCTTGGGTGTACATGATATCTTTTGTAAGAAGGCTGTTAGGTAGGCCTGGTAGACTATCAATGCTATCAATTTTATAAATCCTATTTAGTTCTTTTTGTAACGGTCGAGACAGAGTAGCAATACTAGCTGTAAACTTTCGAATAAATTGTACAATAAAGGATACAAAAAAAAATCGTTAGAACAATTCCAAAAAAAATATACTAATCTTGGTTCATTTCGGTGATAGTTTTGATAGTTTTTTAGTCACTCTGGAAGCTTAAGGTTACTTATTTAATTTCGCGTATTTATCATTCTAAGGTACATATCACAAAAACGATTTTATGTTTTGTAAGATTTTGTAAAGATATTATATTTTGCAGTGAAATTTTGTCGTCGTTGTACAACTGGTCATTTTTGTTTTCTTATGTGATTCAATATTGGAGTCACTCATTAGGACTGTGTTATTTGTTCTCCTCTATATATAATATCATAAGCCTCGTCTTTTTATTGCTTTCCAATTTTTCAATCACTCAATAAATGTGGTAGTATGAATATAAACTATAACAAAAATATTACGTTTTCAAGGAAAATGCGTTATGACAAATAGCAACTATTGCTTATATTTGATACAATATGGAATGCAAAATTCAATTAAAGTTACGAGTAGTATCAGTCAGAATCGAGTAGATTAAAACAATGAAAACACATATCTTGTTATTATGCGTTATAAAATAAGAAAAATAAATGATTAGATACTCATTTTAAATTTAAGTTACATATACGATGGTTTGGGGTGTAACGCACCCCATGCGCACTCTACAACTGTTTTTCGAAGGTCACATATTAAATGGAGCTACTAAAAAAACTAAAACGATAATATCACAGAAATAACAATTGTAGGCTTTCAAACACGGTATACGGGTATCTGCCACCCCACGCGAGCAACGAAGGGTTAAAGATATATCCGATACTAAAACTGATACATCGACAATATCGCAAGTTATCCGATACATCGGAATTTTCGATATACCGACATACAGTAGTACTATTTAAATTATGCGCTTCAGCTATATTCATCAAGCTTCAGAAATCTGAATGTATTTTAAAGGTAATATAATCTTTATAGAGTTGTTATTACACATAATCAATAATTTCGCTTAAATTTAGATTAAGTCAGCTAAATTAAAAATAAAAGTGTGAAGTGTAAAAAGAGTATAAAATGCTGAAGCGCATTATTTAAATAGTAGCAAGTACTGTATTTTGAATTTCACAGAAATAGCCTATACGAACTACGCTTTTTCCATCGATTCATTTAGTCCTCTAATATCCGATTCGTGAATCAATTTCTAAATAAACAAATTTAATTTTGCCTGTTTTTAAATTAACACATTTTTGTGCCTTTTTGTAAACATTCATTCATTACTACGACGTTATTTTTTTTATATGTTCTTTTCCCCGTGTTGGTCCGGGTTCCTTTGCAGAATAGACCATCTGCCTTCCTGCCAGGCAGCTCGTAAACGGCGAGCATAGGCTTTCCGTCACTAACACCGTGACATCTGACTAGGTGGTAGAGTTCCGCAGCCTTACCTACTTCTGCCGCCATAACGTCATGACGTGTTCCGGTTTTGAGGATAAGGTAGCCGGTAAACTTTCTTTTGCTCGAGGTCTTACATCCTGACCTCAGGTTGGTAGCGCACCATTACCCCCTTTGGTGACTTTAGGCAACGTGAATTTCTTACCATCAAGAAATGCGTCTGCTTTTTTGCTTTTAAATGTCACAAAAAAACAACTTACCAGGTTAGGTAACCACCGTCTAAATATGTTTCTGCCGTCATAGTGACTGTCATATACAATTGGCCTAACATCCTGGCCACAGGACAGCGACACTTCGTCACATTTATGATGTCTTTAAGCCATGGCTATTTACCATCAGGGGAGCCGTGTGCTAGTTCGCTGACCTCTTACAAGAAAAATAGAAATACTTAACGCCTCACCTGCTCCTTCCGTCATAACTTTTAATGTTATAAGAAGCCAAGGGCCACCGCTTTTTTGCCGTAATAATGTTAATATTTCCACTTTCGTATTCCGGGTTCGAGGTTAAAATAGCCGGAAAACTGAGCAACTTATTTACGCACCCCTTACTTTTTAGGGGTCTAACCGCTTTATAATTTTTCATGTCAACGAAAATTACCGACCTTATATCGATAATATTAAAGACGTTGATGGACGAACACATTTCATATCATATTTACCGTTAGATAATGCACGACGTTTCCTAGGTTTGTAGAGTACTGTGCAGCAGCTCATCGAAATTGTTACCTACCTTTACCTTCCTGCCTTTATATTTTTAGCCTCAGAGCAAGCTATTGTCGTGTTACTTGGTTGAGGGAAGGGTAGTCCTTAGATTAGCAAGCTTGTCTTAATATCCCAGCTATAACATAACATTGCACCAGTAACGTATTTGCTGTCTATATGCGATTGTTCTTTTGATCATGGTTCATGGATCATGGAAATACAGGTTCTACTCTCCTGATCTTTAGTCACTAAAGATCAGGAGAGTAGAACCTGTATTTTAGGGAAACGACAGCGAAGAAGCACGTGGCTCCCTGGTGGTACAAGATATAAGAGATACCTGCAGCCTATAGACCCCATAGGTGTTGTAGGTGAGTTGTTTTTCTGTGGCCAGAGTGTTTTGCCAATTGTGTAAGTATACCGGTTACCCTACCCTCCGGACAGGGATATGACATTATGGCGGCAGTAATTGGTAAGCGGGACAAGTTACTGCACAGCACTCTTCTACCAGTGGTCTTTTTGTTAAAATACACCCGTTTGGCCCTGCTCACCTCTTACGAGCTGCCTGGCAAGAGATGTCAAGAGATGGTCTCTTCTACACATAAAACCCGGATCAACACGGGGAAAATGAATTATGTAAAAAATAGGTAAACTCGGATAAATTATAATTTTCCATACCATAAGTCATAACACATAATAGTTTCAAAGGTTGTATATAAAATGTCATAAAATAAAAGATAAAATAATTGAGAATGAAACTCTGAAACTTTATTTTATGCGAAGTGCCATTCCTGCATAGGAAATGGCGTCCAAAAATCAAGTTTCGTCTAACCGGTAGCCTCTCAACGTTATGCGACTGCGCGAAAACTTGCTAATAGCCACATTGATTTTGCAGATACCAGTAGAAGCCAGGTCGGTGAACAACCCATTACTATCTTACAACTTAGAACTGTATTCAATACAATGCTTTAAAAATGCATTACAACCATTGCGTATTTACTTTGCCAATTGAAATAAAAGGTCCCAATAAACGTGCAATGGATAAAGAATACGGAGATAAGTTCATTTAATGAAATATTGATAGTATGCACCAGTATCATAGAGTGATTGTTGGATCAGTTTTGATCTTTTCTCCTTTTCGAAGAATTAATAATTTAAATGCAGTAAAACTGTTAAAAACTGACTTCAATTTCAATTCAATTCTAATAAAAATAGACGATTATTCTCAATTTTCTCGGAATTCGTTTTTTAGATCCTAACTTGGTGGCAGTATTTAACCTCGGGAGTACGCTGTTATAAATAAAAGAAAATAATTTAAAAAATGTTACACAGGTGTATAAAAAAGTTGCCATATCTCAACATAGTATAAAAAAGTCAGATTCTCTGTAGGGACAGGTAGGTGGCAATCCTATCGCCAACCGGGCACATAATATCCAATCCCAGGCAATTTTATTGTTATTATAAAAATGAAAATTAACATTTTATACCTTTTTTTTGCCCGATCCAGGGATCGAATAAGTTATTAATACAACAAATTTTTGAAATGTAAATAACATTTACCTGCCGTAAAGTGCCACCGTTTCCAAGCCTAGCCAAGCAAAAGAGGAGAAGGCGAAACAAACTCCACGGCAACCAAGATTTCTGCAATTAAATTAATCATATTAAAAATACTCGGGGACACCAAGGCTGACATTCCACGATCAGATCACTCGGATATTATCCGAGGGTGGTGTCAAGAGTCTTCGAAACCGGCGTGTTTGTATGAAAGGGGTAATTATTGTGAAGGAAGCTAGACAGGTTTGTCAGGATCGTGAGGTCTGGCACTTGATACTCTCTGCCTATCCCGTAGGGGATTTGACGTGATGATATGTATGTATGTATATTGAAAAAATGTATTTATTCTTGTCTGCAAGAAAATCTTTGACACTGTAATATCAGTAAGTACATTCACCCGCATATCCCCAAAGAAATAGGCAGAGGCACAACCAGGGCACCCACTAAGTCCCACAATGTGATAGGTGCCGATCCTATGGGCATGCCCATCGGGCATATATCCGATCCCGAGCAACGTTATTTTATTTAGAAAATTGGATAAACCCAGTTTAATTATTGTTTCCCGACCCGGGATTCAAACACGGGACCTCATTCAGTCAAGTCCGACAACTGAACCTCTAGAACACATAGGCTATAATGTAATATGTTGGTGGTGCCAACCACTTTAATATCAATATGTTTTCTATTATGTAACTTTTATAACTAGGAAGGTTGAATTCCTATAAATCTTGTACATAAAAATATAAAGTACTTCTAAACGTTATCAAGACTTACGCTTGCCACAGTCAGCAGTTCTTAATTATTAATTTTATTTTTAATTAAAAACACTTATCAAATAATTACAAATGCATTATAAAAGCCGGAGCCTTGAAACAGATAATATATCTACACTAAAAAAGTAAACTAGTTATTTTATTTTAATGTTAATCATAACAACATAATCTCAGACATTAATTACACTAATGACACATATAAATATTAAAATCATTTATATTTAAATCAAATAGTTTCCTCGCCGGTTTGTGTTTGTTAAATAGCTTGCAATATAGCACTTATTTAAATATTTATACACATTTATAAAATTGATTGCGCATTTGAAACTAATATGATAATTTTGATGTCCTTATAAGAGAGCGGCGGACTAAAATATTCTTACGTGTTAATAAATATCTTTATAAAAAAGATATTGTAGTACGAATAAGTATTATTGTACGAATATTATTAAACTAGCAAATATCTATGGCTTTGTATGGATAAAAACTATTACTAATGATTTAGTTTTTTAAAACGACCGTAATTTTTTCTTGGGGATAGGCTTGCTACCTATCACGTAATGGGACTTGTGTCAACGGCTAGTCGTAGATACTCGGGTTGTACCTCTTCGGTTATATGGGCGTAAAGATGCTTTTTTAATGGCAGAATACAGTAAACAAGCTCGTGGCTTTCTGACGGCAAGAGATCACAATAGGCTAGAGGCATCATAGATCTTGTAGGTGTGTTGCCATTTTGTGACCGGGATGGCCAATGTGCAAGTCTACTGGCTACCCTATCCTCTGAACTGGCAAATGACATCGTCATTATGGTGGCAGGAATAGGTAAGGCGGTAGATCCCTATCCGAGCAAGCTGCTCCATAGCACTCTATCAGCAGTGGTCTTGTTGGCGACGATGAGTTTCGCCTTTGCTCGTCTCTCACTGGTCGATTTTACCCAGGAGACCCAGACTAAAACGGGGTTAATCGTAGTTTGGTAAGATAGTTTTTTTTATGATATAGGAAGTCAAACAAGCAGACGGATTGCCTGATGGTAAGAAATTCACGCCGCCTAGAGACACCAAAGGTGGTTGATGGTGCGAAGTAAGGTTAGGCCTTGAGCAAAAGTACCCTTACCCTCCGAACCGGAACAAGTCATGACGTTATGGCGGCAGGAATAGGTAAGGCGGTGGTACCAATCCGGGCGAGTCACTGCTAAACTCTACCACCTAGTCAGATGTCACGGTGTTAGTGACGGTGAGCCTATGCTCGCCTTTTACGAGCTGCCTGGCAAGGAAGGCAGATGGTCTATTCTACAGAGGAGCCCGGACCAACACGGGGTAGTATAAACTTAACTATTAAATTATTCCTTCAAACTAATTATCCTTCAGTTTAATTATCAAAACCAATTATTAGACGTACTATACTAATCAAAGTAGATGCTTTACTAAAAAACCAAAAAAAAAACGTAGAGATGGGTCAAAACCCATCCAATGTGCCAAAGCACATCTTTAGCTCTTTACTGTTTATTTGTTGATCTATTTAATTTTTATGAAATCTCTTTTATTACAAAAGCTTATTTCCTACATGTTTTCGGTCGACTACAATGATCATTCCAAATTTAAAAGAATGTGGTTACTGGTTTTCTGTTGCCCGGTTTCTATATTTTAGAAAAGAATCGTTTTGCATACCAATTGCTAATTTTTTTGAACGAATAGTAAAAAATCTATATACGGTCGTTCGTTATCGACTGTCAAATCGAACATTTTGTGTAATTATGAGCAAGGCTTCGTCATCTTTAGGCAAACTAGCAATGGTTATACTAAAGGATTACGGTTCGTTGCTTATAGGAACCCAGCTTTATAGGCATATTATATTTTGAAAACATAAGATTGGCTATCTTATGTTTTCACACCAATATTGCGAACATTTACGTATGTTTTATCATTATTGAATTCAATATCGAAAGATTATTGGGCATTTTAAAAACAAATTCATCTCTTACAAATATACACTATACTCGTAAGTTGAAACTCGGAAATGTGTTTATTTTATCATTTACGGCGACACTCAGAGAAGTCACAATTTAATCACTCATTAAGTGGAGATTTTACAAAATTGTGACTCAGAGACGAAAAGTAACATTTGAATTACCATTACAAATATTGATACAATGAATATTGGCATTTTTGAAAGAAAGAAAGAAAATTATTTATTTGCGGAATATATGTGTAAATGAGATGTTACAAAAATATTTAAGTATATAAACATATTCTACCATATTTTGGTGTGCAAATATTTTAATATTAATAAAAAAAATATAATTTAATTACATATACTTTAACTCTTAAGCCAATTATTTATCTTTATAAATAGTTTAATTATTTGAAAAATTATTTTTTTTTTGTTGAAAATATATGTTAAAAGCTGTTACAAAAGATACCTATTTGTTAAAACGAACTTATTCTACCACGTTGTAGTGTGCAAATATCTTTCAAATTATAAAAATTTATTATTAAGATTTATATCATATTGCGTTTTCATATTTGAAGAAATTTTTTAAATATAATTAGGTTTAACCCTAACTGCCATAAGCCATAACCAGCGTTTCCAAGCTTAACCAGTCAGAAGAAGAAACGGCGAAACAAACTCCTAATTGCAATTAGGTCATTCGCACTCATATTCACTAGAAACGATGCGAATGTTGGTGGCGAGTGTATTTGATAAACTAAAAGTAAACATATACTTGAATGAGATAGATACGGAAGGTGTTTTTCTCATATATTTACATCACTTGAAATTGACAACAACAGTAAGAATAAATCAAAACGAAAGTAAATATTTTGTAATGGTCCCACTTCACGATGTCTCTCTGCAATGTTCGGTTTAAATATGGCTAACACGAAATGTCAAACCTGGAAGAAATTTTACACGCGCTTTATTTAAAAGTCAACACTCGCATTCGCATTTGCGAATATTGGAGATGAATATGTGCATTCGCATTAGTGAATGTGACACTTCTAACATTCGTTACATCGTTAACATAAAAACTACTGTTAAATCACAATTTAGTATGGAAAAAGTCGACTTAATTAAAAAATAATTAACTTCTCTGAGTCTGGCCATTAATGTTAATAAATGTGAATTAACATCTCTGAGTGCAGTCTTAAGATACTGATTAGTAGTTCAAATTGTCACGTAAACAAATCAAGATTGTAGTCTGTCAAAGGTAAAAAAGTGACGTCATTTTTCCGGACTATGCCATTTGGAAAATAAATAATAAATTGAAAGTGACATGATCTGTAACGATGGCCTTAATTTTTTTTTATCTTAACAGATATAAGTAATTGTTCAATGACCGAGTAATTGCAATTAGGTCTTTCTCATTTAAAAATATTATTTAGAAAACAATGTTATAGTAAATGCAATAATATAAACAAATGTTAGAAAATTATACAAGTTATTATAATAGTGAAAATCTTCCGAGTATTACGACCTAAGCTTATGAAAAAGTGAAGAAAATTATATGATAATTCCTTATTATTATAAAACTTATGCTATAGAATGCTACGAATCGCCACTTAATGACAGGAATAATAATCAATGTTTTAAGGAATTGGAAGACAAACAGTAGGAAATTCCTCATGGTAAGAAATCCCCATTTTCTGGGTAATTGCTGATTTTTTTAACATGGTCATAAACGTTTACCACATTTAAGTATATTGTTATTGCAACTCACCCATGAGTACTTCCAGCCTGGTTTACAGAAAGCTTAACCATCAGCTGGGTACAAGCATTTCTTCAATCATCATTCAAAATTCCTTTCTGGTATGGTAGTCCTATTTTTCGTTGAATGCATGAAGTCTGATTCATATATCGGGCAAATTAAAATGCATATTTTACAAATTTTACACAATGTTCCTTTAAAAAATTACATTGCACGAAATTGTAGGGCTCGGTTGGAAATAGGTTTGCCAAGTATTGCATTGTGGGACTAAGTGCCTTTAGCAAAACGAAGTTGCCTTGGTTGTACCTTTGCGTGCCTTTTCGGAGATTAAATATTCATCATTTAAGCCCCAAGAATATTTGAATCAGCTATTGACTTTATACGGAGAGCTTTGTGTAGCCTTAATCTGCCTTTTTTTTACATTTACAGCTATAATCTACTAAGCTCCGTGTCACTTTGCCTGACTTTCGCTATATTTTCACGAGCTTGGGATATTTCACTGCTAGATGACACGGGGTCTTCTAGCAGTGAAACCATTAATTGTTATTGCAAATCTAGGAATAAAAAATAATTGATATTTTATTGAATCAGATGTTACTTTGCGGATATCAAATATAGCAGATGTAAAATAAGCCTTTATTTTGCTAAACAGTAAACAGTGTAACTGTTGTGGCAAATAATCCAAAATGAAAACGTACGTCGAGAACGATTTGGTGTTCTCTGTGGTGAGTTCTTCGACAAAGTTGGCGAAGGACGTGACAAGTGGTTTTGTTTCCAGTGTTCGGACTCTATTTGTGATCTGGTCGCGGAGGTGGGAAGTGGGAACTTAAGGTAGGGTTGTCACATGTAAAGAACGTGACAATTTATATTGTTTCCCGAGCTCTTCCTTTATTCGTGTTCTGGTCGCGGAAGTGGGTGGTGGGAACGTCAGTTATGCTTGTCACATTCTGTGTCATTTGGAGGATTATTTGCCACAACAGTTACACTGTTTACGCGGAATTAGCAAAATAAAGACTTATTTTATATCTGAAAAAATAATGATTTGTCAGTCATAATTTAGTGATGACTAAAATATGAGTAGGTAGAGCCTTTTGGCTAGTAACAGCATTTTCAAGCTCCTCTTCAAAAAACCAAAGCGCAAGGGTTTTCAGCGTATGCTGAGCGTAAGTACTTATTATTATTTGAAAGACGAGCTCTATATATAAGTGCGTAGGACCTTAACCTCTGTCATGATAATATAGAATGCTCTGTTATTGCTGATAAAAATCATCTCTATTATTTCTCCATAGTCCCTACCTCTGGAGTGGTGGAAGGGTTCATACGGGATGGTGCCCAAATTATTCACGTCATTAGTGGCGTTACGTCTTACTCTACTTTTGAAGAAATCAGTTTTTGGTTTTCGAAGTTTCCAGGTTTTCCCCATGTTAATCCAAGTCTTTAGTGGCATAGGCCATCTAGTTCTGTAGAGAGAGCTCAGGTTGAGTTCCATCGCCTAACCAAGAGTAGCATAGCCAGTAAACCTAACACCCCATCATTATTCTAATTTCATACCAATATGTCCATGTACATTTAAATTAAAAAAAAAACCTGTCACATTTTTTCTCAACCTTTTATCTAATTTTTCCGAAACGGTAAAATCAATTATGACGAAATTTCATGTTCACTCACGGTATGTCTGATATTAGCTATCTACATTTCAACACCTTAAATGATAAGGTTGATTCCAAAAAAATATCATTTCGACCAGTTTTTTTTTTGATGTGACATTGAAACATATAACTCTAAATTTGCTGCACTCTATAGAAAAAGCTGTAACAAAACTAGGATGACAATATTTTAAATTTTCACATACAAACTGAACATATGGAGCAGTTATTTTTCAAAGTGTAGATAATATGTTATTATGAATAGATTATCTACACTAAATATTTTATGTGGCTTCAAAGCGGACATAAAGCGGAGCACCGATGTTTAAGTATGTTTAAGGTAAATTTTAACCTATTCACCGTGTCTATTAGCTAAAGAATTGATGACGGACTCTATAATTCCCTTACGTTCATAAACTTTAGGCACCAAATGGTAGTTTCGGGGAGACGACATAAAATCTAGCAATTTAATTGGATGTTGTTTTGTAACAGATCGTAGGGTCGGTGCCGCGGGCGCAATATTGGGCGTTATTTGTACGCTTAACTATCCGGCACAAGTTACGAGTAGCAGCTCATTGTACCCGCTAGCTCGCTCAGGTTCCTACGATCCACATTCTAGCTGACTGGCAAGTACACTTGCGCACTAATATCTTTACAGATTATGCGAAATAAAGAGTATTGTCATTTTATTTTACAATATTCGTATTGCGAAGAGTATTTTTTTGTAAGCTGACTTCAAAAAGGAGTTTATGTATTCAGCTGTACGTTTTGTTGTTTTGAGCACTTGTTAATCGACTACTTGATACTATGTTTTGATGGCTCTTTTTTAGAAAAGTAGGTAATTCCGAAGTGTTTCAGTACAAATTTTATCAAGATCCAACAAGTGTCGTCAAGGTCTTTAGAAATTATTGCATTGTTAAATATAGTTTAAAAGCCACAAGACTTATTGGTGAAAAGAGCCTATTTTTTTCAATACTTTTGAAGTCCAAAAAAAAGTTATGTCATAGTAGTGTTAATGTTGTTTTATAACTTAATAACATTATTCCACATTCTTCTTCTTAATGTTTTTGCATTGTAATTGAGGTTACAATTTATTGAGTTAATTTAGTATTACTGAGCTCAATTGTAAACACAATGAAAATTTTAGACTATTTAAGAAGTTAAAGTTTAAGTAACTAAAAAATCGTAACCCTTTGTCCCCGTGTTGTTCCGGGTCCCATCTGTAGAAAAGCCTATCTACCCGACTAGGTAGCTCGTAAGAGATGAGCCTAAGCGGCTCTGTCATTTAGGTACATACATTTGTTTATTTATTTGATTCTTTATTAGTCACTCCTTTTTCGACAAAAAAACAAACGCACAAAAGGTGGGCTTGTCTCCAGACGTACAAAATTTCTTCCAGCCATCCCCTAAAGTTAGAATCTGTAATGAAACAAATTAAGGCATGACGCAAAATAAAATAATTTATTTATTTAATATAACGCTTCTATCATAGCTTTTGCTATTTTGAACTCTTTTTAATTTAATATAAAATATTGATTATCGTTGGTAATTTTACAAGCATTAAATATCAAGATAAATAAATATTTTTTTTTATTATTACACTTTAATAAGTATTTTTGTTATTTATCTAGGTAGGTATCCAAAATAATGAAGTCTATACTATTACATTACACTGTTATTAGTTTTAGTATCTTTGAATAAGTTCATAAATTAGGAGGTAATTAATTCGTGTAAAAATAAATTCGTCCAAAATAAATAATTAGAATAGTTGTTAGTGCAATATTAAATTTAGAAACTTTGATGTTTCTTGTTTTAAATAACTATTGTTAAAGAATTATGGTTCATTGAATAAAATATTAAATTATAAACAAAGTGTAAAAATGTAACTACTCAATTCTAATCATAGGTGTATTTTATTTTATGAATAAATACCTATTTTAATTTGTATGCCATATGGTAAAATTCAATAGTGATAAATAGACATTGACAACTCTACTGCGTCGATTGCAGAGCAGTTCACGAGTCTCGAATTAAATCGGAGCTACGAACTGTTTTACAGTTCAGCTCAACTTGTCTTAGATAGAAATCGTATTTATGAATTGTCGCTTAAACCAAACCATACGTCAGCCTATGATAAAATACTGTAATTTTCAGTAATTGTAATAGATGTCGCCTCTGTGGTCTCTAGCGGTTCAGTTGTTGGACTCGACTGCATCAGGTTCCGGGTTCGAATCCCGGGTCGGGAAACAAAAAGGAAATTTAGTTTTTCCAATTTTCTAATAAAAAAAACATTGCTCGGGATTGGATATGTGCCCGGATGGCGATAGGCTTGTCACCTATCACATTGTGAGACTTCTTGGGCTAGTCGTGAAGGCCTTGGTTGTGCTTCGGCCTATCCCTTCCGGGATATGGGCGTGAAGATACTTTTTTTGATAATAAATAATATAATAAACGACTACTATTTAGACTTACTTCAAATGAACCGAAAAATGCGAATTTTTAAAATGAGTTGCAGCTCTGACTCAAATATTATGTCATCTGAATATATAAACCAGTTCAGAGCCGATATACTCACCTCAAGTGAGAAACAATGGTGAAAGTTTAAAATGAATTTTAAATTATATTGATTATTTATTGTGTTTTACAATATATGAGTGAAAAGAAGTTGATGTAAGCAAAATAAGCATATAAGACCTATTCTTTAAGGTATGAATAGTAATGACACACTTTTATAGACGTCAGTCGTCTTTCGGGTATTCTCTTTTATGTTAGACTTTAGAGAAGAGAATTATCAAATCGCGACGTGATAATTTAATCAGAGTCAATTTTTTACAGTTTTACCTTAAATTTTGTTGATGACATAACTAATTGCCCGGCATCAGGTTGAAATTATACTTTTGGTTCTAGATTGACAAACTTAAAAATCAAGGTCTACAAAAGCGAGAACAGAATTGTCCCCTGTATTGGTCTCGGTCGCTAGTGAAGAAAAGAACATCTGCCTTCTTGCCTGGTAGCTCACAAGAGGCGAGAATTGGTAAAGTGAATATACCTCTTTATCTGATTTTGATGCTATACCAGAAACTTTGTCCCAGTCCGGAGAGTAGGGTATCTGATAGACTTTTAGAAAAGACTCCAGCCCCATCACAACGACTCTCCTATGACATCTATCACAGCATCTATTGCAATTGAAATTAAATTTTGCTATTAACCAAAAAAAGTTAAAGTGAGTGAGATCCGAGAAAGAGTGGGATTGAAAGAAAGTGTTGGTGTTAAAATGCGAAAGTGC
>NJDC01009930.1:631522-671335 GCA_002245475.1 Calephelis virginiensis
GATAGATTGCTTGGAATGTTAGGAATAACTTCTCGACGTTGTCTATTTATGGGTCCGAAACGAATAGCACTTTGCTTGGAACGTATATATATACCTACTTTATAGAGGTATTTGCTGATATAATGCGAATAACTTTATTAAAATTATGTTGTTCGTTGCGTCATGTATTACTTCTACAATATTTCGACCATCAATATAAAATTGATATAGTTTTATTTTAACTATAAAAACAAAGAGGTGGATGTCTGTATTATAACGGACTAGCAATTTCACACAGCTTCGCCTTTGTAACTTGGCTTCTACTGTACCGATTTTGATGAAACAAATCCTATGTCACTCAGGAATAATGTAGAATTCTAAGGGTGAAAGAATGTTTAAAATCGGTCTAGTAGTTTCGGAGCCTATTCATTTCAAACAAACAAACAAAGGAAAAATCAAACATTTCCTCTTTATAATCTATAATATAAAAATGAATCGCTAAATGTGTTGGTAAGCACATAACAACCGAACGACTGGACCGATTTGGCTAATTCTTATATTATTGTATAAGTTATTGTCAAGAGAAGGTTCTTATAAAGAGAAAAACCGGGAAACTTGCAGGGAAAATGGGAAAAATAATACTTTATTATATCCAATACTGAACGGACGAAACGAAGTTCGTCGGGACAGCTAGTATTAGTATAGATATACCTATTACTTATCTGTAGAATCTCGATACGTGAGTTTGTTAAGGATGCGTCACCAGGGACAGAATGTTTTAAACATTTCTAAAACGGGTTCCACACGGATTAAACCATTGGTTGTACTTAAACATTGGTTTGTATCGGTATGGAACGTAGATTTAATCCAAATTTTGATTTGTTTCAAAGTTTCCACTAAGGAAAAATTTTTTGGGAAGGTGTTATTGGGGCGTATTCACAACCGTCTGGATGATGCTTAAGTAGCCGACTACACCTAGATCAGTACGGTTTTTGATTTTTTACCTCATATTTATTTGAAAAAATCGGTAAATGAGCTATGTCTTTGATCTGAGAGCAGTGTGTATCTTAAAAGGGTAAAACCTCTTGCTAGAAACTAAGCTGGTACTCAGTATCATTACGTTTTGTTCATGTTTTTTGCAGTCTATTTAAATACTTTAAACCTAAAAAAAGTAAAACTCGCTGGTAATTAACTGATATATGTTTAGTGAGCCATGCAAGTTTAACTCATATAATATACGATTTACCAACTATTTACCAACCTTTCTACATCAGAGTATTTACCTACCATGAGTTGGTATATACCTATTACGTTCGGCAAGAAACGCGTCGAAATCTATGGAATCATTTTTGGTCTAAAAATGTTGTTCTCTTAGTTACCAATAGAGGCGCTGTTCAAAGTTTTTATAAAAATAATTCACATAGACGCTAGCGGGTATAGTAAACTTGACAAGTAGTACACTCATGGTAAGGACTCTGTTTCGTAACAGGTTTTGTCAGAGATCACTTAACGAGATTTGCAATTTTTTTATATCAATATCCTAATTTGATATTTGCTAATGTCTTTTGTATTTACTAGCAGATGATGCAAATTACTACTATTATTAAGACCGTATCCCCGAGGCAGAGGCAGGAGTTAGAGACACAACTATAGTAACCTGGATTTGCCGAAGACACAAAGTTTCAAAATGTGATAGGAAGTGAACTTTTTGCCAACAAACACATATTTGACATCGGGCACTTTTTTTATAAAATTAATTTTTTTTTTGTTTCCCATCCGAAGAACGAATCCAGGACCTCATGAAGTCAAATCAAACAATGGTTATACCAGTTAGTCGAGATGTAAAAGCCAAACACAGATTTTTCCTTATAAATTGCATGTAAATTGAATAATGAAATACAGGCGATAAGTTTAATACTAAAATGCTATACCTACAATCGTTTAGGAATTATAATAATACGTCAATTTCCTTCTTAGGCGTTTTCTTTAGGTATTTAAAGGATACTAAAAGGACAACAATGATAAATAGATTTAATTAAGTGCATCGTAAATAACTATGATAATTATTATGATTATAATTATAAAAAAACATCATTATGAAATTCTAAGTAAGAACATTAACAGAAAGTCGTTGGATTTAATTCTAATAAATAATAACTCCTTATCTAAGCTTATTTATTATGTTTGTTGGCCATAAGCAGTTTTTGCCACCATATGAAGCAGACCATTGAGCGCAGTGACATGGCAAAAACTAGAGTACTGTACTCTTTGGCAAAAACTGACTCCAATAATTTTATTAGATACCACGTCACAATCGATCGTCTCGTTGGTCGAGTGGCTAGCGTACACGCTTTATTACTCAATAATATCAACCACTACTAAATAATCAACTGCGAGGCTCGGGTTCGATTCCTGACGGGGGCAGGCATTTGTGTGATGAACATTTAGATATCTATCTGCATTTCCGGGTTTTGATGTTTATTAAATTTATTCAAGTATCTACTTCAGTACTTCTATGTGTTAGAATCGTTGACTAACACCCATAACACAAGCACATAATTTGCTTACTTTGGGGTTAGATTTAATTTGTGTAACTTGTCCTGGGATATTTATTATTATTTTTTTATAATTATTCGATAATTTTTTTTTTGAATCGCTGTCAATGATGAGGTCGCCAAGATAAACAAAACCTTATACAATATTAACTGTAATTCAAAAATAACTAATCAGATCATGAAAAAGAAAAACAAAATACCTTTAAAAAAATCAAAGCCGGTTCGTAGCTGACCTATTAATTGCGTAACAAGTATACAAAGAAAAAACCAATAAAATTCAAAGTCTCCTTTTTTTAGTCAATTAAAAATTAGACAAACCCACAATCTTACGTTCGTTATTCTCAAGAATCGCATAAGAAAATCCTGCTGATATTAGAGTTCATATGTTTCTTTGTTATTCTTTCACGCAAAAACTGCTGAACTGATTTTCATGAACACGCATAAAGGATAACTTGGATTGACACATAGGATAATTTTTATCCGGTAAAAATGCTCAATCCGGGCAACGCCGCGGGCAACAGATAATCTTATATATAAAAATCTCGTGTTAAAAATGTTCGTTACTGTACTCTTTCGGCTTGACAGATTCTCAAGAAGTTTTGTGAACATATTGAGTAGATCTGAGCAACGGTTAATATCTATTTTTCATACCCCCAAGTGATAAGGGTGACTCACCCCAAATTTTTTTACTAAAATTACGTTAAAAATAAAGCAGAACAACATCTGCCGGGTCAGCTAGTTTTAAAATAAATTTCACAACTTAAGTGAATATACTCAAGCATTTAACAGACAAACAGCCGTATAATATACAACAATTTAATTCAAACACCCTCGCAATCGTTAAATTTTTATTGACTTGAGACTGCTTGACTTTAAAAATATACAAATTTATGGTCACTCAAAGTGAAAACGATTATTCAACACGTCGTAACTATTTTATTGCTACAATATAAACAATGCGGCAATTTTGACATCTTTGGACCCTTGTTCTTGAGATAATGTGGTTTTATTAACTAAAGTAGTTTAAGTGGTTATCTATCAAAGATTTACTCGTGCCATTAGTCGTTAATGGAACCATGTAGATTTTACTTAACAATAATTAGATTTTTCTGATTAACTTTAGTTTTGTCCTTGCATAATCCGTTAAAAACATGTTTTAACTGTCTAGTATCTAGACTCTAGATAGATAATACAAAATTGACGATTTTTAAAATTGTTACTGCAACTTTAAGTTGTTAATAATCTTATTGATGTCTAGATATGAGGTATTGTTTAACATCAGGAAATCCGTCTGCTTGTTTGTCTTTCTATACATTTTCACATTTTCTAAAAACACACATTACAAATCTGTAAAATATATGTTAGAATAAACCTTTGAAAATTTCGCTAATATTTTTTGATAAGTTTTCGAAAAATATGATATTTGGTCACTTGGGACCACTTGCATGTACCCAGGTTAAGTGTTTAATTCTGCTTCTAACCTGGGGTAAGTCCAAGAGCGTCGCCAGCCGATGGCCTTGATGGGGGCAAGTTGATACGGAGATTGAGCAAAATATACATCGTAGGCTCAATCGGGAGCCTCGTGCCCTCGACTTTTTGACTGGCCTTGCATTTCACTCTAAATAGTAGCAAACTAGTAGAAAAAGTACTAAAATAATCAAGTCAAGTAAAAGAGATAAGCCTTTTTGCTTTATCATTTTTTTAGAATCTCTAGGGGAGGGCAGCTCTAGCCCTCCCTTGGCGATGCCCTTGGGTAAATCACATTATAGTTGAAAGTTTAACTAATTATTAAATTTACTGTTCACTTGACAAATTTGGGTTGTCTTGTTTACTTGAAGTTTTTCAGTTTATAAGTTTTTAAAATTGAAACTAAAACTGGTCAATAATAACGTCAGTAAATTGTTTCTCTACGTCCTACGATTTGTGTTATTACTTCCGGTATGAAACTTCTACAGTTTTTTTTAATGTTAGCAATCACGGTTTATCTAAACATGAAAACCTGCTTATTTAGCCATAACTTAATAACTTCTATAGTATTATAAATAGCTGATCTATCTAAAAAAGTGTTAACTTACTTACAATAAATTTAGACATAGTGATACATTTAATCAATACATATCCATACACATCTCTATTACTCAATCTCCTTTTTATAATATTAAATAGAATCAAGCTTTCGGGCAAAATATGAATTTTAGTAAATTAAATCAGTAAATGTGAGTGGCCTTTTCTTATATAGGCCAAAATCCTCCTTGCGATCCTTGGCAGCGAAGTAAATAAATGAAATAAACCTTTAAACTGTTTAAAAGTTTTGAAGAAACCTTGTTCTTCTTTTTTAGTTACATTTTAAACATGTTGAAGGAAAAAATCTTATGACGGATTTTAATATTTAAATTAAAATAACTTTTTCTCTTAAAAAAATATCAGGAAAAATAATAGTCTCCATAAAATATTTAAACTTTCCTTGGTGTCGTTTAATGTAATTAAGAAACAGGTTTATTGAAAAAGTGTAATCAAATAAAATTATATTACTTAGCATATTTATAAAAATGGATCTTACATAAAGGCAACTAGTAAGTATAGTCTTTTTGTCGAAGATACCAGCTAATGAAAGACGCATACTAAAGTACCGGTATCGGTATAAAACCGATTATCTCTTTGCTATTTTTTAATATCTTTTTATACAGTCAATACAGTATTTTAATAGTTCAGATTTTTTTGCGCACCCGCCAAGTCATTAATATTAAAGTAATTAGCATATTTTACAGTTTTACGTTAGATTATCTAAAATAAACAAGTAGGTTAAGGTAAAAATCTGACGTCTAGTTCATGTTCAGTGCGTTCAATTTCTTAATTTGAGTTTTGGCGCGATCGAGAGAAAAGATGGTCGAAATTTTTTTCATAATCATTAAATTCCATGTTTATATTGAGTGAAATTAGTCAATTTTGGTGGCTGACATGACTGATGACTGATTACTGACGATTTATAACTGATGACTAATTATAATTGTTTGAAATTGATATAAAATTTGATGCAAATTTCTACTTGACTAATGGCAAAATACTAACGTGAAGGCCAAAACCTTAAGAAAGACAGAAAAGAACTTCTTAATAATGTATTCTGGTTTTCTGGTGTTTGGTTGGTGGTAATTTGTTACGACGTGAACGTAGAAAATAGAGAAAGTGAAACTTTTTTGCTACAAAATGATCCGGCAAGTTGTGTGCTATTGTTATAGGTATATTATATTCTTGAATCCATTGGTGAATTACGATTTGCATATCATTTTGCTCACTTTTTTGCAGAACGTTTTGCATTTGTTGCGTTAAACTATAATTCATACTTGAAAATAAATAAATAAAAAAAATGTTATTGTAATAAGTATTATACCTATCTGGTAAATTCTTTTATTTAACACTTGTATCAGTACGAAAATATTTTTTGTTAGTTCTATCATTTATTTTAATTTAACTAAACAGTAGGTAGTAGCAAAGACAATATATAATTATATTTACTAATCTCTGGTAGTAGGTACCCGCTAAGATGCTTACGTACCTACTCATCTTTATTTTTTTTTATTTTCTCATTTATTCTTTGTCTCTCTTGGCTATCTCGCATATAAAATTTTAAGCGCCAAAACCGACATCTGTATTTTTTAATTAAAGAAATTTATGAAATACAATGTTTGTATTTATTTAGTATTTAGTTTATATAGCCATACTCCGCCAATCAGCTTTTGAACTAATAGAGATCAGTATATATAATAATAATAACACAGGTGTCACAAAATGTCACAAAATATTGACCCTAATTATAATGTCACAAAATATTTTACTTTATTACCATAGATATAGGGTAGATAATATACAAGCAGATAATAAATGGGTTTGCTATTTTGCAAAAGACATTTAAACAGGTTTAAATGTATTTCAATTTGTCACATTTCTTCATTTTGCTTGTTTTTTCTAGTTTATAATACAACCATAAAATTTAATAAACAAACTATATTAATAATATTACAAACCTGCATTAAATTTAACATCACCTATCGATGAAATTCGCTATCAGCATGGTAGAGATGCAACGTATGTACTTAGTTTATTATTTTACGACCGCGTCCCTAGATGGCATTATATCTAATTGCCTGGGACCTCAGTTGCGTGTAGGTAGGTACTACACAAAGAGTCATTTTAATTTAATTAAATTTCAATAGATGGTGCTATTTGCAAACTTGTTTTATTAAAAAATATTTTTATTATGTACGATTTTGTTTTTAAATTCTTAACCATTTAATAGATGGATTAGGGACAAAGATCATAGGTATTTTTACTATGATGTTTTAAGATGTAACATTGAAAAGTATCTTACTTTTAATGTATGTACCTTTGTAAATATTAAATTTCGTGTACATACTTACGAGTATTATGAGTAAAATTAATCAATTTAGATGGAATTTTGTCTAGTTTTGTTAAAGAGGTTAAGTGAAATAAATAGGTAATAATGAAAGAGGCCACCGCTTTACTCAAGGCTCTGAAGTGACATTCTTTGTCGACATTCTGTTACGGAATAAATAACTAAAAAAGAATATACCTACCTACAAATAAGGAAAACGTGACAGCATGTAATGGTCTTAGCCTTACCCAGAAAAGAACAAATAAAATTTAAAAAATAATATTGCTAGTGTAAGGTAATATTATATTATGATGTAGGTATAGGTTCAAATTAATTATTATGTACCAGTTTGGCGCTACTTTCATATCAAAAAAAAAAGTTTGCTATGTTTTTTATTCGCCCAAAGCATTTGACACTAGTTGCCTTATATCTGAATGTTTTTAGACTTACTTTCAAGTTATACGGGTTATACTTTTTCAAGTAAAATTTATACAAATTCGGGTTTGCTATGTATCTATGGAAGTCCCGCCTCTTATAACGTAGTATCTAGGTATACACTCTTTGTTATGTACCTATCTACTTACCATTTCTGGAGATTGTATCAAAAAGCATTCCTAATGGAAAGAAAAGGTATAACACTATTTTTTTTTCACCACAGCTTAAAAAACACAACTTAAACTATTCACCATAAAGCAAATTTAGTTATATAGGTATAACATTTAAATAAAAAATACGAATCATACACGACCAAGTACTTCGAAAATATTGCACAATACTAACAAAATATAAATTGTCAGTTTATTATTTCCAAACTTTGAAACAAATACTGTTATAGTAATTGTAGGGGTCGTTTTAAATATCTCTTTCAAGTTACCGACTGTTATTTGTTTATTGCCTTTCAATAAAAATTTAAAAAGCAGCCATAAAATTGTAATAAAAGTATTTTTGTTTGTTTCAGATGAATCGTACTGCAAAAGAAAAGGTAAGGCTTTTTTTGGTTTTTTAAGGAAAGGTTTAATTAATAGGGTTTTATGAGAAAATTGTACTTAAACTGTTCTGTAGTAAATGAATACTAAATAATACTTTTAGTAAATACATAAACCATTAATTAACCATCAAATAGTTATAAATACATTTTGACTTACATGCCGTTATAAATTCCTCAGCAAGAGAACTTATATTTCAATATCAATATAATAATATGGATTACAAATATCCTGATAATTAGCTTAACCAGCCGTCACTTATGAGAATTGGTGGGAAACTAAGAAGTGTCCCCCTCAAGCACTAAGAAATGCTGACGAAGAAGCCCCGAAGTTTATGGTCGATCTTACGAGTTCAGGAGCGAAAGTTTTTTTTATGCTTATGTGTTGTAAGATTGATATCGGTGAGTTTTCTATTTATTAATAAAGTAAATACATTGAGCTATTTGCAGGTTAATATGTTTTAATACACAATAATTTATGTAATAAATCGCATCTGTGGTCTAGCGGTCTGGCGTTGGACTTGACTAGTTGAGATCCCTGGTTCGATCCCCCAGCCGAGCGACAAAAGATAGAAAATATTATGAATTTTCAATTATCTAATAAGAAGTTACATTGGATATGGGATCGGCTATAGGCTTATTACCTATCCCATTGTGGGACTTAGTGTCTTCGGCTAGTCGTGGGTGCCCTGGTTGTGCCTCTGCCTACTTGACCCTCTTACTAATGTGAAGATTACTTCATATAAAAAAAATGGCCAGGATGTTAGGCCCATTGTGTAACTTTACTTGCTACCCTATCCTTAAGATCCGGCCTTGAGGTTCCGACACGACAGTGTCAAACATTGTCGTAATAATAATTAGAGTCAAGTAAAGAGTTTACAGTAGGTACCTAGTAAAGTGGTAGATCTCTACCTGGAAAAGTTGCTACACAGCTTTCTAGCAGTGTTTTTGTTGGTAATACTAATAACTCACTTTCACTATGCTCGCTTCTTAAAAATTGCCACTCAAGTGGCTAAATGGTCAATTCTACACAGGATATCCAAAAAAATAAAATATCTTCACGCCCATATCCCGGAAGAAGTAGACAGAGGCACAACCAGGGCACCCAGTAAGTCCCACGATGTGATAGGTGGCAAGCCTATCGCCTAAACCACGAGACCTCAGAAGCGACCCAAAATAATACGGTCAACATAGTACAGCAAGTAGCCTAGGTTATCCTAAATTCAAAGACATATCAAAAGGCAGTACGTAGATTATATCTCAAGAAACCTTTAAAAGTCAATCAGATCACGTGGGACCATCTTATAAAGGCATCACACAATAAATCAGCTGATCTTATCTACCAGATACCCCTTGAAAATGGCAGGGCAAATATTGTTTTGCTTTATTTTAGATAAAAGTTTACATTTTTAAGTATTTTATTTGTTAAATGATACTGCATCCTTGAATTCAGTACTATTTTAATAAAATGGAGAAGCAATCGTAGCAATCAGTAGCTATAGACTAAGATTTGTAGTTTCGTCTCCCATTGGAAAGTCCTGGATTGGATATTTAATACTTATACCTCTATATATAAAAGCGACTTGTATGGATTAGTACTACCGTGTTCCCTACTGCCATAACATCAGTACTTGCCACTGACGTGTGACGTGGAGGATAAGGTGGCCGGAAAACTTACTTTTACATCTCGGCTTCAGGTTGGCAACGCACCATTACCACCTTTGGTGTCTCTACGTGTTATTAATTTTTTACCATCAGGAAATCCGTTTGCCTTTCCTATATCATAAAAAAATCCCCATTTCGCGTGGTCATCGCATTACACCTGCACGGATGGACCAATTTTGTTAATTATTTTTTGTTGTGTCAGTAATTGTCAAAGGAATGTTCTTAAGAAAATCGAGAAGTTTGAGGGGAAAATTGGAAAAAAAATTTTTCCTTACAAGCTCTTAATGTCAAGCAATCCGAAATTCGTCGGGTCGGATTGTAGTTTCTAAAAAACAAAATTCGCCCGCTGTTCACGTTTTTATGAGAAACTACAGTGCCACCAACATAACTGTTTTTTTTTATGATAGGTAACGGAAGGCAAACAAGCAGACGGATTTCCTGATGGTAAGTAATTCGACGCCTAGAGTCTCCAAAGGTGGTAATGGCGCGTTGCCAACCTGAGAACGGGATGTTAGGCCTCGAGCAAAAGTTAGTTTACCGGTTAATTTACCCTTCGAACCGGAACATGTCATCGGCAAGCATTGGACGTTTTAGTGGCAGGAATAGGACAGTATCGCTATTGTGACTGTCTGATTAAGAGATTTACATAGAAAATAGCGATAAATATAGCTGTAGGAATTTAGTTTTTGGTATTCCCGCTTCAGAAACTGACAGCGAAATAACTTGTTGAAGTGAAAACTTCTTTAGCGGCGTTGCGCACTTTTTTGGAATGGGTAAAAACTTCTAAACTCGCGTCAGGACACGTGACCTGATCGAAAATTCGTAAGACGGCGTAGGGCGCTTGCGCGAATGTTTGTGTTGTCGTGTTTGTGTACGATAGCGCAATAAATTAATATTGTATTTTACCACATAAATTATAGTACTTTCATACTAACAATTAAAGCAATTCGTGCAAAATTATTCCCTAACAATTCCAAAATATCAAAAGCACACAACGTTAATATTCAAGTTTTCAATTCTGCCGGCACTCCCGGAGTGCAACCCGTCGTTTTTTTGTGTGAAATTTGCTTGTTTGCTGACCTGCTAAGAAGCACACGGGTCTCCTGATGATAAGAGACAACTGTGGCCTATAGTCACCATATATGTTACAGTTCGCTGTCCTGCGGCCAGGATATTAGGCCTATTGTGCAAGTCTACAAACTACCCCACCCTCTAGAACGGAACATAACACTATGGTGGTGGCAGGAATAGGTAACGCGGTAGATTCCTATCCCTGTGGCCTTGTCGTTTATGGTCTGTTGAACCTTGGCTTACTTCTTTCAAGCTGACAGACAAGAAGACAGATTCTTTTCTTTGACTTCTTGATTCTTGACCACCTCGTTGGTCTAGTAGCTAGCATACACGCATAACTACATTGAACAACCGGGAGGCTCGGGTTCGATTCCCGACGGGGGCCGGCATTTGCATGATGAACATTTAGATGTTTGCATTTCCAGGTCTGGGTGTTTATTAAATTTATTCTCTAATATTTAAGTACTTCTATGTATTAGCATCGTTGACTAACACCCATAACACAAGCATATAATTTGCTTACTTTGGGCTTAGATTCAATTTGTGTGACTTGTCCAGGAATATATTTATTTATTTAGCACAGAAGACCCGAACGAAGATAAGGAAAAGTTTGATCTATGTAAAAAGATTTTAAAAAACTAGTATTCTGAAATAAATGGACATTTATTTTATTAATGTAGAAACGCTAATTCAAATTTTAGGCATAATGGAACTTATCAAAAACTTTGCCTATGACCTAGAGCTTTTACAAGATTTTATATTATGTTCAAATTCGGTAATTAAAACTCAACATCGCGCAATTACAGATTATAAGCGCTGTCGACTTCTATGCCTGTCAGTAGAAGAGTTGCTGAATCCTTCGATTAACCTACGCCACACAAAGCTACGATCTTTTAAATATCAATTTACTGTCGTTGGATTATAAAAACACCGCTCCTCCAGCGATAACACGGTTACATCATGTTTTGATATAATAATTTTCGAAATGTCAAAAATACTTTCTAATCCTTATGCAAACCGGTTTTAGTCTGGGTTTTTTTTTGGTTTCTGACACATATACTTGTTACTGTCAAAACAGGTCATAATTTTTTAAGACTTGTAATTTTACAAATTACAACATATGGAAATTAAAGCCTTGTACAAACAAGTTGATTTTTTTTATTCACACTCATATATGTTTTCCAGCCAAGTCCTCCACATTCATTTCCATTTTCATAAAAACAAAAATGTTTTTTTCCAAAATTTCAAAATTTTAAATGAGTACGGTATTTTCATGTTTATTCGATACTAAACTAATATTTAAACCTTTCTAGCTTTGTGCTGCACGGGCTAGTCAGTGTTCTAAAGCTCTCTGTCTGTAATAGCAGCTCATGATAAAGGCTCTGATAACAATCCTTAAAATATAATACATTACAAGAACAAGCCATTAAAAATTCAAAACAGTAACCACACTATCATATACCTCCGCCTTTTATCTGGATGCTGTATAAAGAAAATCTTAATTCCAAGCGAAGATTTGTGCGGTGAATTTATACGAGGCTATTTTGTAGATTTACGACCAATTAAAATCTGTATCGTTGGACCAATTAAAACTCTTGTTTCTTTATGGGTATTGGTTGTCTTATCTATATGTAGTCTGAAGGCGGTCGGACTGGTCCTGTCTCGTATATAGAAGTACAAGTCTATTACGTTTTATTATTTTCCTATATAAGATACGAAGTAAATTTAAAATATCAGCCGTCTTACTACAACGAAAAAAAATGCTGGTTAAATACACGTTTTACTAAAGAGTGTCTAAAATTAAAATATCAAGCAATGACATGCTGACATGTCACACAAGTGTCCCTTGTTATTGGTTGGATGTGATGGCGTCTAAATACTTTTGTGTTAAGGCAGTAATTTTTACTGATACAAATATTTTTACAAATTACTGAAACATTTGTTAGAGTTGCTTATAACGCATAAAATGCAACATATTTTTTTATGATAAAAAAATGTGAATTAGTCCCGTGTTGGTCCGTGGTAAGAAATTCAGTTACCCATTAGGAAAATCGTCTGCTAGTCTGTCAGCTATACTCAAGTACGGAATACGATAATAGCGAGCGCTCTTTCGGAGGCAGGAATGGGTAAAGTGGTACATCTCTAAAAGATCTGCTGCAAAACACTATACTGCTTAGTTGTGACATAATCATGTTGAGGCATAATCCAATAACCTTAATTCCTATTCCAATTATGCTATCGACGACGAGGTTATCATATCCCAAAGCTAGCATTGAAGGCTATTTAGTATCTTAATGCTCATGTCCTGAAGAGGAAGGCAGAGGTACACCCTCGACTAGACGAAGACGCTAAGTCCCACAATGTGGTAGGTAGCAAGCCTATTGCCAACCAGAAAGATATCCAATCCCCGGCCTCGATTTTTTATTACAAAATTGAAAATTTTTTTTGTTGTCCGACCCGGTGAACCGGACCACTAGACCACACAGGCGCGATAGATTAATTAGTTTATAGTTTTTAATGTTAGCGCTTGTTAAAACTTCGTTTTTCAATTTTATTAAAATTAAAAGCTACTGGTTTTGCTTTTAGAGCTTCTTCTGGGCAAATGTGCTCATAAAATGAATTTATGCTCAAGCATTACTTAAGCGAGATAAAAGTAAGCTATTTAGTAATTAACTAATTGGTATCTTTATATCTTATTCTTACTTATTGAGATACAATGTCGCAAATAATGGAAGTAGGTATATCAGCACTTAGTGGGCAATCCTAAGAGTTTTTGATAAGATTCTTATAAGACTTTTTGTTAACAAATAATACCATTAAGAAATTAATATAAAGTAAAAATCTTTATCTTGCTTCTTCGGTCTAGTGGTCCGGAGTTAGCGTTGATTATATGGCGTTTTGGATTCAATGTCCAAGTCGGCCAACTCGAAAAGTATTCTTCCAATTTTCTAATAAACAACTTTGCCTGGCATTGGGTAGGTGCCGTTTTATCACATCGTAAATCGTTAATATCACATCTTAGGTCTTAGTATTTGTCAATAATACTAGGTATTCTACTTTGTCGGTGATACAGTCGCGAAAATACTTTATATTTTTTTAAGATCTTTGCAGAAAATACGATCTTAGATACGTAAGATACCTACCTACCTGTAGGCCTACATGGATTTTTAAATTTCATTTTTGACTTTTCAAAGACTAGCTCTGACGTTATAGCGGCAGGAATAGGTAAGACGGTGGGACCAACCTGGGCGAGTCTCTGCGAAACTCTAGCACCTACTAGGATGTCATAGTGTTAGTGACGTTAAGCATATGGTTGCCTTTTAGGAGCTGCCTGGCAGAAAAGCAGATGGTCTATTCTTCAAAGGAGCTCGGACCAACACGGGGTTATTGTTAAGACTATTAGTACTCCTTATTAACAATACTGATGTAAGTATAAAACGCCCAACACCCAAGCATCGAATTAGCAACACACCATTTGATAACTTTAGGCGATGTAATTTTTGTCTATAAAGAGATCCGTCGGGTTGTTTCTCTTCCAATCTCCCACAAATATCGATACGCCGTAAAAATGGAAATGAAAGTATATTTTCAAATGACATGTCAAGATTGAAAATGATTTTTTTAAGTATTTTTTTCTGTCAGTATTAATTTAACTGATTTTTTTTACAACTTCCAGAAAGTTCTTTAGTCTCACAAATTAATGTAATAGATGTTATAGAAATTAATTAGTTCTAATAAGCGGAAAAGTTCATGATAGAAACTATGACTTTTGACTTCAGGATATAGCCATCGTCTACTGGTGATTACTTTATAATATTCTATCCAATTAAATATATATCATTTAAAATTATGAAAATACGAGTTAATATTGCTCGCTTTGTAAAAAAGTTTTTACATGTCGTGTAGAGCCAAGCTTCTTACTCTATTTATAAAACCTTAATCTCATTTTTACACCTGAATATAAGTATACAGCTTGTTAGTCCTGGCTCCTTTGCTGAATACACCACCTGCCTTCCTGCCAGGCAGCTCGGAAAAAGCGAGCATAATCTTATCGTTACTAGCCCCGTAATATCTGACTAGGTGTGAGAGTTTCGCAGCGACTCACCCGGGTTTGTACCACCGGCTTACCTATTCCTGCCGCCATAACGTCATTACGTATTCCGGTTCGGAGGGCAAGGTAGCTGGTAAACTTACTTTTGCTCGAGGCCTAACATCCAGGCCTCAGATTGGCAACGCACCATTACCACCTTTGGGGAAATTCTGCAGATATAAATACTATATTTGTATTACAAAAAGGAGCTATTAGAGTAATTAACAATCTTAATGTAAGGGATTCCCTGCGAGAAAAATTCAAAGAAATAAATATTTTAACCTTCGGTTCTCAATAAATTTATGAGAATTTAATGTATGTTAAAAAATCTATGTATGTTTACAAAAAAATTTAATGTTCACGATATTAAATACGAGGGATAAAAATAATCTAGCCGTATACAAAACTCGTCTTCATAAAATTAGTAAATCCTTTTTCGGTAAATGTATACGTTTCTACAATAAGCTGCCCATTAGCATTAGAGATCTACCTTTAAATAAGTTTTAAAAATGTATAAAAGCAAAATTATGTCAAAAAGGCTATAATATATATGGTTTCGGAGTATTTGGAAGATAAACATGCTTGGGGATAGAGGTTTCAATCTCCCACTGCAATTTGTAATGTATTTGTTGTACCTTTTGTTTAAGTTAAAATTATATTGTAATTTGTATTTTTAATCAAATTTATATTGTAACTATTATTATTGAAAAAAGACAAGACCGCTGAGTTTCTTTCGCCGGATCTTCTCAGTGTGTGGCCGCGTTCCGATCCGGTGGTAGTTTTAAAAAAATGTCGACGCGCACAAATACCACTTGTATGGTTCAAGTGAATAAAGATTTTTCTGATTCTGATTCTTTTGGTGTCTCTAGGCGGCGTGAATTTCTTACCACCCGGAGAATCGTCTGTTTGTTTTCTTCCATTAAATAAAAGCATAAAAATAAAAACTTTTACATGTATGTTGGGTAAAAAAATACATTCTAGTCACTACGACTCCAAAATACGACGAAACGCTTAAAAAATAGGTAGGTAGTAAGGGTAGATAGCCTCTGTGGTCGAGCGGTCCATGTGTTGGCCTTGATTTCTGGGTTGTGCATAAAATAAAAAACTGGGCAATTCCAATTTTCTAATAACAAAATGTTGCTCGGGATTGGATATTATGTGCCCGGTAGGCGATATGATTACCGTCTATCACATTGCAGGGCTTAGTGTCCTCGGTTAGTCATGAGTGTTCTGATTGTGCTTCCTTCTCAGGTTTCGAGGATAAAGGCGTGAAGATATTTTTTTAGTGAGGTAGTGCCTTCGCCCTTCGCTTTGCTCGTCTTGGTAGAGGCACCATTGTGCTCAGATTAGTACAATCACTAAAATTTTGTTTCAACCCACTCTGATTAGTATCAATGCCTTAATTATTTCTGCCTTCATATTGGAAGGTCGGTTAAGGCCAATATCCACTGTTGGTCTAATATGCTCGTATAAGCGACAGTTGTTCTTACTAATATGAAAGTCATTTGCTTGTCTTCTTTCTTAACAGATAAAATAAATCACAATTTCTTATTAGAAAACAAAATTAAATCTGTTTTTAATATTTTTAATTATATAATATCGACGTGGGTTTGAACGGTGCTTGTTTTAATCTACTACACAGTAAGCTTCCAAAAAGGAAAGTAACTGTCCATATGTAAGCTTTGCTGTCAGTTTTTCCAGTCACTGCTACGACTGATGGAAAACCTAGGGTTTAGTCACAGATGTTTGCTTAAACTTGAGTAACAGTTATTCAGATTTATACCATTGAATAAACATTTTTTGGCATGATCCAAACATATGTCTTGGCTTTTGAGTGATCAATTAAATCAAAAAGTCAATCATTACAATTCAATGGTGATACTACATCCAAAAAGTTCCTATATGAAATAATCTCATAAGAAAAGTATGTAGATTAATTTTACTCCATGTAACAGCTAGGGTTATCTACACGAACAGATTATATAGCCTACTAAGCACAGTTTTCTTTTTATTTCTATGGCAATTTTTATTTTTTGTACCACATTATTATATTTTCCATATGAATACTGCTAAAAATTGGAATTGTAAGAACAACCAAAAATCGAATTAAATTATATCAAAAGTAATTTTATTAATTTAGATATAGGTAAATAAAAAATGTTCATATTGTTTTTAAAATTTTATTAATGAAATTTTTACCATTTTTCCTAATTAGAATAACTATTATAAATAGTGTACATAATATTAATATATACTTTTGAATTGTAATAGTTACATTTTAATACAATTCTTGTTAATATTAATTCATAATACTTACAATATTTTATTGAGACAGAATTAAATCTTAACCAAGAATACGGATTGGTGTGGTTACTCTTGAATCTTCTTGAATCTCGATTTCGTTTAAATTTTAAATTAGACTCGGAGATGTCATTTTAGGTCACTCTTGAACATATTTCCAGCGGCGTATACATTTAGTTTCAAAGGAATTCAGCGAATTCTATAAAACAATCAATTGTTTATTTTAACTAGTATTGTGTTTAAGAGTACTTAAAATGACATAACCGATTCCAGTTTCCAATATCGTATGAATCGTGATTCAAGAGTAACTCAAGTGATGTTAAAAAATACGATTACGAAAACTATGTCCCACAATTCGATCCGGGATTCGAACCCAGAACCTCATGAAGTCCTGCAGTAGACCGCTAGATCACAGATACAATAATTTATATATTAACTTAACATTACAAAATCATTTTAGCAGTCTCATCTATATGTTGATGTGGCTAAGATTGCGAATATAAATTGAGATATAAGCTATCCTATTACCCAAGTTGTATTACTGAAAATATTAATAACCTATATACAGATAAATATAGGCTAACTAGAGTTTAGTTGTTAAGATTTTTTTTGAATTATCGAGAAATATTGGGCTATTTTAGATCAATTCCCAGGTAACCGTACCTGGGAATTGATCTAAAATAGCCCAATCTCTTATCTTAGAAAG
This sequence comes from Calephelis virginiensis, assembly GCA_002245475.1. Taxonomy (NCBI): domain Eukaryota; kingdom Metazoa; phylum Arthropoda; class Insecta; order Lepidoptera; family Riodinidae; genus Calephelis; species Calephelis virginiensis. The sequence goes on from NJDC01009930.1 coordinate 649,265, forward strand.
GTTATTAATATTGGCCGTTGGTTATCACACACTTAAACAGAACACATACAATCGGTTAAGTAGTTTAGGAGTTCATGGCGGACAATATATAACATGATACGTCATTTATGTATAATTTATACCACATTATATCTGTTATTTAGCTTAATGTTACGTTACCATAATCCAGAAAATGATGTAAAAGCAAAACCTGCGGTCTTATTTTGTAAAATTCATAGAACAAATTAGATACTCTAAGTGAAACAGTTCAATTGTATTTTTATATTAATAATATCAAATATTATAGTGTTTCCTTCTATCTAAATCAGTCACATATGGTTCAGATGTACAAAGAATCCAGATAAACTGCTGTACAGCTCTCTACCTACTAGTATGGCTAAGTGTACTAGAGGAATATTCCAGTAACATAAATTATTTCATCACCACCAGCAGGTGATGACGTCTCCATGTATCGACACAGAAAATTGTCAGAGAAAAGAAGTGTATTGTCAACGCTTACAACTAGATGGCAGAAGTTGTAGCAAATTTGTATGAACAAGATATAGTCATTATTATGTACTTGACATTGGCAGTATTGTTGCGCACTTACTTAACTAATTTTATGTTATCGCTATCTTCTTTCAACGAAAGTTATAAAAAGAGACAAAACAATTTTAGTGCTGTCAGATTAGTTTGTAAACGACATTTCTACAGACGTTTAATCTATCATTTGGAAAACGTTACTTAAAAACATCACAATTTGACATGTCCGGTCTAATCTGTCATGTCTGAAATGTTCCATCTCTTTTGTTTTGTTTCATTTGAAAAAGATAGCATGCATCTTAAATAAGTTCAGTTTGTAAACAACAGAATCACCACCTTTGTGCATTTAAAATTGCAACATTTTAAATTTTCTAATACATTCAAAACAACCTCTAATCGCATTTGTGGTCTAGTGGTCCTGCTTCGGACTTGACTTCTTAAAGTTCCGGGTTCGATGCCCAGGCCGGGCAACAAAAAAAAAAGAAAATGTGAATTTTCATTTTGTAACAAAATTAAAAACACACAATATATAAATACGTTGTCGAAATTAAAAACACAAAGTTGACGATAGGCTTGCCACCTATAACATTGTGGGACTTAGTATCTGCAGCTAGTCGTGGCTGCTGTTGTTTGCCTCTGCATACGCATTTGGGGATATGGGCTTGAAGATACTTAGTTTTTCAAATATAACCTCTATCACCTTTGAAAGATGAAACTTTCTACTGCTGAAAACAATTTTCGAAATCGCTTCAGTAGTTTCAAAAAAAAAACCTGAGAGACTAACTTCTTCTTGCAAATACTAGTAGTGAAGTCTAAAGTGACGAACCAGTGTATGACATCACTGGTGACTTCGTACGTCAATGAATAGTGGACTTTCGTCGTGAATATAGACCTTGACTATGACTCAAGGTTGCTTAGTACATTTGACATTTATAACAGGATATGTGGGCTATTTTTGGTAGACCATATCATTAATTAAGACATACGTAAAAGATTTATGATATTGCCGTAACTCTGATGCTTTCCAAGATATATAAGATATTGATAATTGCACGTTCTAAAACAAGTGTCTTTTTTTTTTTTTTTTTGAATGACTAACTTGTTGCTAATCTTGCGATTTTTACAACTTCACCGAACTTTGTGGGCCGAGCAGAGTGCTCAGCCCGAGACATCATTATTTAGATGGATTGGGCTGTTTCCTACAACGCCAGCACCAAGGGCTGTCTCCCGGGAGACCGTACCTCGTCTTGGTGCTGCGTTCTGGTTACTGGGAGTGTCTTTTATAATATGTGCAAGATACATAATAAGCAATTGGATCTTCTTATGCTTAGAGATATGTGTCCTCTACGGCCACTATAAATGTTGCCAGTGCGATGCTTTATTGTGGTCAAGATGTTAGGTCTTAAGTGCAAATAAAATCTACTTCGATTGTATGGTCTAGCGGTCCGGCATCGGACTTGACTTCTTGAGGTCCTGGATCCGAACCCAGAGTTAAACAACAAAAAAAAAAAATGAAAATGTACTCAAATTTTCAATTTTCTGTTAAAAATTACGTTAATCGGGATTGGATATGTGTCAGGTTGGCGATAGGCTTGAATACATTGTGGGACTTAGTGTCTTCGGCTAGTCTTGGGGGTCCTGCTTGCAACTCTGCCTACTTCTTCGGGGATATTGGCGTGAAGATACTTTAAAATTTACTTCATCAGCTAGAGATACATATCGACATTGTGGTGAGGCGGTCATACATCCCCGCTCATGTTGATGTTCAGCCTTCTATTAGATAGTTGTCAGTAAGTCAGAAAAATGATTGACACTTTCCGATTGATTCGATATTTTGGCTTTACGGACACAATTTCTTCTATCATGAAAAATGCTTTGAGGTGTGTGGTTTCATCCTCATCGTTGAGTATCTCGTCCGAAATTCGTGTCATAGTCAAGTTTCGTGCCCTCCATAAAGATAGGATTCCAAAGACATCTTTTACTCCCTGCAACACCTTTAAGGAACCAGTCACCATTGGTGATATATTTCGTCATGAAAAGAGCTCAAAGCATTTTTGTTACTTTTATATTTACGAATGTACACATATGCAGGAGTGATCACTTTCCACCAGGTAAAGTCATCTGGTGGAAAGTCCGTTGGTCACCTCTTTTATAAAAAGGAGATTATAGGATGTAGTTTTTGGCAGATCTTTAACATCTTTGTAGAATAAATCTGCAGTTATTCGATGAAAGTAAAAGCCTGTAACATTCAAAACTTCCTGGATTGAATTACTGTGTTAAGTTTTATTCAAGTGTAAAAAACAATACATCAGCTATGTATATTTTCAAAGTCGGCACTTGTTGAAATTATATTTATTCTGTAGCTATTTATATATCCATATACACACATTAAAAAAACTTTCAGGAACTCTTTAATTCCTGATAATGATACAAATGTAAAACCAGTGGACTAAGATAAGCTACAATAGTGTATTTTAGAAAAGAACATGTCTTTTTCAAAGTATGTGAATGCAAGATTGTCATGTTACTAGTATTTTCATGTTCGTTAGATACTGAGTTTTATTTAGAATTATGAACATGTCATACTAACTAATATAATTTTTATTACTTGCCAGTACTACTTCTTTTTTAAAAAAAAAAGTATCTTCACGCCCATATCCCCGAAGAGGTAGGCAGAGGTACAACCAGGGTACCCATGACTAGCCGAAGATACTAAGTCCCACAATATGATAGGTGGCAAGCCTATCGACAACCGGGCACATATCAAATCCCGAGCAACATTTTTTTTATCAGAAAATTGGAAAAACCCAATATTCTTTTTATTGCCCGACCCGGGACCTCACTACTTCTTTTTTCTATTCAAATTTACATTTTTCAAAATTATTGAAACTTAAAACACTTTGGTAAGTCATCATAAACATACTTGGTGGTTATGCTAGCGATTTTGATTCAGATTTTTTTTTGTTTTAAAGCTGACATGATCAAGATAGTTCTTAGTTACATTGGAGATATTCCTATCTCGGGAGTATTCCTATGTCGGGAGTAATTGAAAATTAATTATCATTTTCCTATTGCAGACCTATAATGGTGTTTTGCCTACTTATGTTATAGAATTAAGCTCGGTAAATTTACTTCATGTCCTACTCTCAAAAATCGTCGCATTTTACAAGCTACTTGAAAAGTATTTAATCCTTTTCTCAGAGTCAGGCTCTTGTACAAGTAAATTTACCTTCCTTAACAGAAACATACTAGAAACAAGTACTTAAATTTGCAGCTAATTTACTATTAAATTATATACTGTATATTTTTTATATCATTCAATTATAGGCTTGATAGCTGAAGTTAAAAAATGAACAAGTGAATTAAATTAATCCTCTCAATTTCCAGGCCGTCGGGGTTCAATACAACAAATTTTCAATTACCCACACTGGTCGCAAATTCAGCTCAAATGTAAATTATTTCAACGTGTGCATTATAAATATAATTGTAGGTGCTGTTGGGCGGGTTTGTGTGGACCAATCGGAGGAGAGAATGCTGCGTGGGCGGTTCCTCGCGCGAGACTAATGTTATTCCCTCGAAGCCTTCGTCGTGAACGTTGCTCTCTGTAAGAGATACATATCATTTAAAAAATATAATGATATCAATATTATACGCATCCAACCAATATTATATCGCCTCTGTCGCCTTGCGATCCAGGTATTGGACTTGACTTTTTGAGGTTCCAGGTTCGATCCCTGGGTCAGGCATAAAAAAAATAAAAAATGCATATTTTCAATTTTCTAATAAATATAACGTTGCCCGGGCGATATGCTTGCCACCTTTCACATTATGGGACTTAGTGTCTTCAGCTAGTCGTGGGTGCCTTGTTGTGCCTCTGCCTACCCTTTCGGGGATATGGGCGTGAAGCTACTTTTTTTTATAAAACAATATTACACGCATCAACATCACTCATTGATTGGTTATAGTATTCGCCAATATAATATAATATTGCTACAGGTACCAAAATCACTTGATATATTTATTACTTGTCGATTGGTTATAGTATTCGCCTAATGACGGTAAATGATTTTTTATGATATTAGAAGGCAAACAAGCAAACAGATTTCCTGATAGTAAGAAATTCACGTTGCCTAGATACACCAAAGGTGGTTATTGAGTTTAGTAAAACTAAGTTTAGTGTTAACAAGTTTAAGCAGTTGTGCTCTTGCAATTACTCTTAAAATTGACAATATTCTTATCCCCGTCCCCTGATAATATACTTACCACATCAATTAGCTTAGTAATAAAATGTTTACATAATTCAAAATTTTTTTGACAGTCTGATTGACACTCTTGACAATTGACTTAACACGTTTTTACGTTGATCGCGTTTAAATTCGACCTTGAAATCCAGCCCAAGTATTTATAAACTTACATATTTATATAGCAGCAATTCAGACCGTCTGTTGATATGCATCACCACATATTATGTGTGTATAAACATATAACACATACAACATAATTTTGATGGTTCACATATTATGCCAAGCCAGGCAAACGTCTTTCTGTTGTATTAAAGACAAACTAGAAAATATATGCACGTAAATAGTTTTACATTTTTTTTTCTATTTATTACTAAAATTTACATTTATTTACGTATACATATAAGGCATTGCTTAAAACCACTTGGGTTTACTATTGAATACCGCTTTCCTCGCCGCCCCGTTACTAGTACTTAACTAGAAACATAGACTTGCATAAGTACCTCTGCATTGCAATGAATAAATAAAAAAATGATAATTAAATATTTATACAATCAGTTTAAAAACATTATAATTTAGGCATTTGAAATTAAATTACGTTTTAATAATATTTTTAATAATTAACATTTTATACGTTGTACTGTATAAGTTATATTTAAGATAATGAGATGATTTCTATATATATTTTCTAGTGTTTAAATTTGGATGTTAAAAAACCCCATTTAAGATAAATGGTCCCTCCAAGGTTTGTTAAGCTTTCATATTAAGTACTTGTTGCTACGCAGTATTGAACGGCTATGTGAGGGATGTCGTCTGCCCATAGAGTTTTTGGTCTGCCTCTCTTTCTGTACCACAGCCTGTTACAAAAAGGAAGCAGATGTGAGATATGTCATGGACGGTCGCAGAGTGATCTTAATCTATGTACCTTTCTTCCGGGGTAGATGGCCATCAGCGCCATTCCTAAGTAATGTTAATTTTCCCTTGATATTTTTAACAAAAAATAATAGTACCTACGTTTTGAAAAAATAATTATGAAGGTAATTCCTTACCTTATTGCAAAATGATTAATAACAAAATCTGCCAAAAACACAAATTCCTTTTTCTGAAGGATAGCTCAGTGTAAAAACTCGGACGTCACCTGATTGAAAACTTATGTAAGGTAGAATCACATTCAGCTAGAAGAAACCTATTCATTCTCGCTTTGAATACTTACATTTGGCTACTATTTATTTAAGCCAAGTTCGTAAGATTTTGTACTCTTTACTATCTGCCTACTCGTATGGGACTTACCGTGAAGATGTGCACGTATATTACGTATTTATTTAAACTTCTGTATATGCCATATTAACATTAAATGTTAAAAAAAAGGTAAGTTTAATGCCTAATTAATGTTTTGCTTACTTTGACAAAAATTTAAAATTGAACACTAAAAAACTGTCAAAGGCAATTTGAAAAAAATTAGATTCCTATTAATATTATAAATGCAAAAGTTTGCATGTATGTATGTTTGTTACTCCTTCACGCAAAACCTGCTAAACCGATTTTCATGAAATTTGGAATACACGTAATGGGTAGCTTTCATTAACATAAATGGTAGTTTTCATCCCGAAATAATGTTTCTACGGACCAATAACCACGCGGGCAACACTGCGTGCAACAGCTAGTGAAAAATTAAATAAAATAGATTAACAAAAGAACAGAAGCTGTTATTCCCAAAATAGATGGAGCTAAATGCCTAATTCCTGACAGCAATAAAACTGTTACGATACACCTCGACAATCTACAAGGACGTTTAGTACCACCAAATGACTCATAAAATTGCCCAAATAACCAACAACAGATAAATTTATCGCCCAGAGTGTCGTCGAGATTGTAAATACGTTGAGTACGGTGACACAAAAAGTAACTCTCACTCGTCAATCTTTTACGTCAAACAAAATATAAAATCCAATTTAGAGTGTCATTCAAACTATTATGTGGTAGTGGAAATTGCTTCATTACGACACAGCATAGGCATAAGAGCACAATAACTTCTGAGATTTAATGTACGAATATATATAAAATAGTTTGTCCATTGTAAAAATTTACCACGGCGAGCCTAGCAACAATAAATTTGCGATTAGATATAAAGTTGAAATATGTCTCTTTTGATTTGCGAGGGAAGCCATTTTGGATCTCATTCCTTTATTATTTACCGAGTGGAGTTCACAAAGGGATTGAAAGTCATTTAAATTCGACCACAAAGAAGGTGGAAAAAATTGCTTTTGAAAGCATTTTGCACATCTATTATTATTGCAATCCTATTGTGTTATACAAAGTCTAGGTTGCGAATGTTATTAGGAGATTTGTGCGTTATGGTATTTTTAATTCTTTTACATTTCAATGTTTTTGAAAAGTAATCACGTACTTCAGATCACTTCATTGAAAATGTCGACCTAATTATAGTTGCAGGCAGCTGGTAAATGTAATAGATTTGGAGGGTAGAAAAAGTCTGAGCTTCGTGTTGGTTTCTCCATAACATCTTTAGTGTCAATAAGCGACAGAGTGACATTATATGACATTGAGAAACGATCCTCGCCTTTAAAGCTTTAATTTACCATAATCAGTTTACATTCCAAATATAACACAGAGTTGATAGGTATCCATTAAAATTATCATAAATTCAAATCGAATTCGTAACACTTAAGGAGAAGTACCTACTACTAGAATAACAATGTGCACTTAAAACCCTTTTCTTTTCCAATTCTTAATCGTCTGTATCCCATAATTGAGTTTCAACGTATTCTTTATAAGACTATTAATTTTTTTGAAGTCTTATTTATTGGATCCCGAAGAAAAAGACCCAAGCAGGTGGTCCCTACTTAATCAAGATGTTCCAGAAAAAACATCTTGCTATATATTTTTAGCTGAGTTATTGTTTCGTTCGACATAAGTTATGTGCGGCCAAAGCAGGGATCGTTTTGTTCATTTATTTATATAACTTTATACGATGGGAAAGACGTGAATGTATTTTAATGAATATATCAGCAATAATTTCTTAAATCTGTTGTAATCCTTTATAAATCTGAATATGTGTTACACATTTTATACTTAACACTTCAAATGTAGTCTTTGTAAGTGATTGAGAGGGATAAACCAGTAATACTTCTTTCATAAATTGTGATAATTGTCACTGATGATTTATGGTTTAGGTTTCGGTTTTGTATAAAAACTTGTTTTTTATGTGATAGCTCAGTGAAGAAAAAGCTTTCCTGATTATAAGAGACAATCATGTCTTATATAACTTATAAATAGTATAAGTGCATCGCTGTCCTGTGGCCGGGATATAAGACTATTTTGTAATCGATTACCGAGGTACCCAGTTATATATTGGTAGGTATTTGTAAGAGAAAATATCCCTACCCGGCTTCTATCTACGTATGCACGTATCTACGTATCTAGTAACCTCTTCCAATATGTCATTCCAAATGATAAATTTAACCTACATTTTTCTCTTAACAACTGTCATATTAAAAGACAGATGCATAGCCCGGTGAAGTTATAAAAACCTCGCGGTTGTAAAAAAAGGCAATGGTCTATTCTGCAAAGGAAATCTGGACCAACACGGGAAAATTTGTATTTTTATCCAAACTAGAAAGAGCAGTTTCTTAAAATAGTATAAGTATTTTTTATAATTTGTAATCAATAGAGATATCGCCTCAAAAGTATTTTTTTTATCTCTGTAAAACTGTAGTGATTGTAGCCAATTCTATATAATTATTTTACTAAATAAAACGCAAAAAAGTTTCTTAAAAAGTATTTCTTCTCATAATTTGTTAGATATTTATTAAAGAAAGAAAGTATTTTCTATATCAGAAAATATGTATGATTTTAACCTATTATAAATGATTATATTCACCAAAACTAAAAACCAAATTAGAATCTCATGAAAGCATTCATGTTACCAGTAATAAAATGACGTCAAAATATTTTTATTACAAAAATATTTACACGTCATAAATACATATTTATATTACGTGAAAATTCTTTTCCTCGTACCGAAAAGATAAACAAAGAATAAATCCTGCAGATTCCGACTAAGATAATGGATCTTGATTTAGTTATATAGCCTTCAAGATTTGTTTACGTGTCCGGCAAGCATGTAAGTGCTTCCATATAAATATGTCTCAGCTAGAATATCTCAGAATATATTATTAGGCGACGTTCGCTTATTACTTTCATAGCTATAAATATCTAGTAATATCTATTTTCTGTTGAGGTCATACCTGTGGATATATTACGTTAATAAAGTCTTAATATTTACATATTTTTAAGATATTTTACCAAAAATTTTAATAATTCTGAAAAGTGTTGAAATAATTATAATACAATGAAAATAAAATGTTTGGAAACATTTTCCCTTTAAAATGGACAGCAGGATACATAATTTGTTACATAATATCTTACGCTTTTAATATATTTTGTAATTGTTATACTTTAATTAACTCGTTTTTTTTGTAATAACGGTTACATATTGTAAATGCCATTTAGCAATTAATTATTACTTAGGTATAATCTACTCTACTATAGCAATTTGACCACAACAATGGCGAACACGGACGGTATTAATAGTTAAAGCTACGGTTTTAATCCAAGCTGACCGTCTACTAGAACACTAGTCTAAATAATGAAAGAAAATTGGGAATATGAGCTTACTCTATTAGCAGGTGATAGGGTCGTCACACTTAACTTGTAATTTAAAAAACTGTCTTTTGTACATTATTCTCATTTTAAGCACTTGTTGAACGACTCGTCTTCTATCCTATACTTGTAGATACCAATTAAGCTAACGGTACGTTGCCACTAGAAGGATGTAATGTATGATTCCTGAGTTTATCGGTAATTAGGATGCTTAAATAGCTAAAAATCAACAATTTTTTTTATGTTCAAAATCAAATCACATATTTCTTTTCTAAAATCTCTACTTAATTATTTAATCTTTACGCCAAGTCACTGATTGGGTAGGCAGAGCGACCAGGCAGGCAGAGATACTAGTGGCCTGCCCCATCTTTGCATGGTTATAAAATATACATTAAACCTTCGTCTTCAATTACTTTATCTATTAAAAAACCGCATCAAAATCCGTTGCGTAGTTTTAAAGACTAAAGCATACAAAGGGATATATAGACCGAGGAAGGGACTTTGTTTCATACTATGTAGTAAAGACTTAAGTTTAGTACTGAATTGAAAATTTAGCTTACACATACATACATATTTTTAAAGTTTCATATCAAATTTTTTATTTTGATCGCTTATAAAACAATGAAAATATCCTTTTTTAAAATAAAAGCCATGTTTTTTCAAAATTGAAACTTAGCTCTTCGAATATTAAATTACTATTATTCATCGCCATGCAGACAAAGAAACGGGTGAATAATAGTATTACAATAATAAATAATGTTAATGTTATCTAAAATCCACTTCCCTAAAAGTTACCAAGCTTCATTAAAGTAGGTGGGATCTTAAACGAAAATCCTCTCTGAGTACACATTTATATTTTAGTTAATTTCCACGAGCGATTTAAAAGACAATTTCGTCTATACAAACCCGAGTATAATCTGTTCAAATATAATCAAGCTGAAAAAACTCCCTACACAAACTTTATCCAGCATAGAGGGCAAAGGGGAGAGGGCTAACAAAAGATAAAAGAGATATATAAGTAGCCCTCGGCAGCGCCATCAAGTCGTTACAAGAGCAGTAAAATATTTCAAATTGTGCCCAATGCCGCGGAAAACGGAAGTTATACATTTTGGCCGGCTTTCGTCGGTCGGCCATGGACATTCCCATAACAGCGGGAATAATTAGAATTTTAGTGATATTTTTCATTGGAATTATAATTTAAGTGATGTTAGACGTTTTTAATATATAAAATGGGCATTTTCGTAATTTTACACACCACGTTTTTGAGCGAGTGAAAAAGAGGTACTGAATCAAATGTTTTTATTTATTCATGGCTAATTACCTGATTGTCTTTGCAGGCCGAACTTCAGTAAACAATTTAACGTTTAAATAAACAATATGTAAATATTCGATCAACACATATTCGTGTTTGAAATAACTGCTAACATGCGTACCTACGGCGTGTCTGCTATAATATCTACAATAGAAATTTATAGACAACTTTAACATTTTGGTAGTAAATTTAAGCTTTAATATGATGTACTTAAAAAAATATACTCGTACCTACAAGAAATGAAATATAAGAATTATAAAAAAACAACTTTGTTGTTAAAACGAGTTAAAAAAACGAAGAAACAGAATAAGAACTGTTAGTTTTGGTAAAAAATAATGGAATTTAAGGTTTTTATCGGAAATATAACTGATTTGGATACAAAATAATTAATTTTAAAGGCTCATAATGAGTATGCTAATGACGTATATTTTTAGGTCAGTGTCATTGTGTCTAATAGTTTTTTTAAAGTACATAAATCTAGTTGTTTGATGTTACATATTTATTTTACTAATAATGATTCTATAAATATTTTTTATAGAATAATTAATCTACAGAATATTTTCTTGTAGCGCATGAAATTATTGCAAACTAAATCAATTCGTTTGAAAAAACATCTTAAACGACTTATACTATATTTAGTGAAAATGTACAAGAGTTCAAGTTCAAGAATTGCTCGGTAATTGCGTATTAAACGCCTCTCAGTCGCTTTAAGTATAAAGGGGTTTCATGTGTTTTTAACTTAAAACTTGGTATTATAATATTTGATTTCAATTATATCTTTTAAAAGTAAATAACGAACGTTTATTTTGTAAAATAAAAAATAAGTTTTGGTTAAACTTAGTCAGTTACAAAAAAATATATATAAAAAAAAGTATTTTCACGCCCATATCCCCGAAGAGGTAGGCAGAGGTACAACCAAGGCACCCACGACTAGCCGAAGACACTAAGTCCCACAATGTGATAGGTAGCAAGCCTATCGCCAACCAGGCACATTTCCAATCTCGACCAACATTTTTTTTTATTAGAAAATTGGACAAATCTAATTTTCTTTTTGTTGGTAAACCCGGGATTCGAACCCAGGACCTCATGCAGTCAAGTCCAACACCCGGACCGCTAGACCACAGAGGCGATAAAAAGTAATATAAAAGAAAGGAAAGTTAAAGTAAATTAAATAACCTAAAACTTTCAATAGCTAAACCTTAAAGAGGTGAAATACATAATAAGGCTTAAAGGCTTCCATATTGTTTTATTTAATTTGATATTTTAATTATTTTAGAATAACTTTTATGTACAGACGCAGGGCTTCAATAACTGTATAATATAGAGAACAAACAATATAATTGTTGTATTCATACTGTAATAATTTTTATGAGTTTCATCAAGTGGCACATTGACCATTCCCACAGAACAACAATGGGTTTCAGCTCATAGATAATAAAACTCATAAGGAATAGCATTTATATCAGAAGGGTCAGCATCCATGCAAATATGGAATTGTTAAATTTCCCTTGCGACTACTCTGACTCTATGAAGCTATAACATTCGTTTGTGACGCTGAATGTGTTAAGAATTTGTTAACTGAATTGTATATTATATATCCTGGATGATTGCTTCATTGTTTATAAAGTAGGCTTAAATTATTGCAAATATTTCTTCCATTTTATCTCCATAGAATATCACATGCTTAATACAAAAAAAGTTACACAAAATTTGTGAGTTTAAACATTATCTAATAAAACGCAATAATATTGTTACCTGGAAGAGATCGCTGTTTGGTTGGCTGTATGACTTGGCTTTAAAGTTTTATTTTTATTATATTTTATTCTTGTACAGTACTTGTGTATGAAGTATAGATAGAGGTATTTGAATAAACATATCGACTATGTATTTTTTGATTAAGTTTTTTTAATTTGTGATAGTGAAGACATTGGGAAAAATTTCCACAAAATTTTAGAAGAATAATATCAAATTAGAAACAAGCAAAATATATTAAATAGTTAACAATTTTTAAACGTAAGTAGCAACTAAAAATTAATAACTAATATTGCTCTAAGTAAACCGATATTTAATTTATTTTTCTTCATTTTTACTGAATTTCTATTTGACACTATTACTAGAAAATTGTTGTATTATTAGTTGTTACTCATTAATAATGTTGGCATATAACCTTGTAGTTTGCAAATACATAATACAGTTTCTTTATAGGTATGCATTTAAAGACAAACAAGCAGACGCGGACGTAAAGAAATAGTTACAGACGTTCCTATATTTTTCTTTGCCTCAAGGTCTCTATTCAAAAAGTAGTAACGAAATACATAACTTTATATTGTATAATATATATAATATAATATAAATAAATCTGACTCTCATACATAGCGATGTATGAGAGTCAGATCCCAAGCTGTCATAGATTCCTAAGTATTGTAAACTATAGTTTATTGTTGGCGAACTAAAAACAAAACGTGTATTTGTATACGTATATGAGTACGGTGGTGGCACGATTTACCAACCGGTACAACATAGCCAACCTTCTCCTGTGTTCTATACGGGAGGCCAGAATCAATATTCCAACTTCGATTTGGTAACGAACTAATAACTTATTTTAGTGAATACTCATGACATGCATTTCATCATTATAATGGATTTTGTTATCCAATCTGGAGGGGTAACCTATAAGCTTATACTAGAGGCTTAACTTTAATAGGCAACACTTCAATTATATGTTTCCCCCTTGATAGTTCCGGTTTGCTATATAGGACCACCTTACCTTCCTGCCAGGTAGCTCGTAACTGGCGAGCTAAGGTGAACTGGGTCCTTACCAGTCTAGACCACTGTCCTGCTGTGACTCGTCTGGCTTGAGATCTACCATCTTACATATACCAGCAGCCACAATGATAAAAAAATAATCAGTAATATATCTTAAGATAAGAAGCCTCCACATAGATGAACAAGACGCTCAGTGAAGCGAATCTCGCTTATTTATTATCAACAATATCAAAGGCAAAACTGCAAAAAAACTGAATTTAACTTCAGTAGGTAAGTCATTAAGTACACAAAAATTAAGCATTCTTATCCCTGGGATTCCAACATCAGATGCAGACCGAGTTGTAAAACGACTCCGGAAAACTTAAAAAAAAATCGGTTTAGAAATATTGAGGAATTCATAAACATAAGTAAAAATAGGAGTTGAACATACCCTCTTCCTTTTTCAGAGTCGATTAAAAATATATAAAACGCATCTGACGTAAGTTTATCAACTTAATGTCAGTATTTAATGATTGATGAGTGGCAGCATTACCATGTGACAATTACCATTATATACATTCGTAGCCTATATCGATGTAGTATGTAAAGGTATTAATCTAAATGTATATTCGTAGCCTATATCTATGTAGTATGTAATCGTTTTTATGAACCCAAAAATATATCCCAATACAACTCCCCCATGTCTCCAGGCAGTGTATCAAATACAGGGATATTTGTGTTTAACGGAGCGAGTCGCCGTTTCACGGATGGTCGCCGATGGACAGTATAGCTATCCGGTTTATATGTACCCAATATTATTTTATATATTCCAAATAATTTTATGTGAAACATTCATATAATAATGAACATGCAGGCTCTTTTGATTGTCACACACAAGAAGTATAGCCTATAGATGCTATACCTATATGCTAATAAATAATGAGTCGCTAACTTGTGGTCGGAATCTTAGAAGTGTTCGTTTATGTGCATAATAAACACGACAATGGCGAGCACGGACGCAACGGTCACAATAATAATTGTGCCAGAGATACCAATCTGAGTGACTTCTTGCTCATTACTCTTACCGATGCACAGAACTAGTGGAACTAGAACCAGGATCCAGTAACCGAAGTTCATAACAGCGGATGATGTGGTAATCACAACCCAGCTCTTAATGGCTTACCTACTATATAGGAATAATAGCACATGTTTAGTCACAGCAGATTTTCAACAAAAAAATCTGTACCGAAATTGCTCCTTTCTTTTAGAAATTATGATTCCAGAGAGAGATGCACAGACACGTCAAACCTATAACCTTATTTTCATTTTCCTTCGGGGTTAATAAGTAATGTACCGCAAACTATTTAAGATAGTAAAGTCTTTTAGCGTAAACTGTCAAAATAATTTAAACGCTGTGAAGCCTATGGTAACTGCTAAACATAGTAAATCTATCTGTAGATCACTTGGGTTGTTAATTACAGTGTGAATATGTGTCTAAGAGGGAGAGCACAACAGCTCACCCGGCTCATTACCACAGTAATTTCATTTCAGATATCATGTGCTAGTCACTATCGTATTCCAACTTGGAACTTCAATACCACTTTGATACTCGATCCATTTATTTATTTTCTCGGTGACAGTTCTAATTTGATAGTTGTAGTCTTGTGACCAAATAAGTATACAACAAAAATAATTTCTTACATTTTGTAAAAAACAGGCCTATTTATCGATATTATGTTACGTCTATCGATATAGATCCTATAGTAATAATTATGTGTAGCAAATCACTACCCGTCCATGAAGTACAGTCCTATGACATTTTAACGTAAACAGCACAAAATTACATGGCCGTCGATCTGAGTAATTAAAGAAATGGAAATAGTATAGCGACATTTTTCTCTAATCATGACAAAATTCTTCTGCTTTTTGCCTTTTTATTCCATAAAATATACAAAAATAAGTGATTCTTCGGCCACACACTAAATATTAATGGTGATATAATTAAACGAACTTAATCTAATGTTAAAATACAAACTCTACTTTTACAAAAATTAGATCAAATTAAAGCTATGAAAACAGACACACATTTGCAATCGTATAGATATGGATTGTGTATATATTAACAAAAGAGATGGCGCTACTAGTACCATTCGAATTTAAGGACGGTAGAATAATTAGATTTTTTATTTACTTTAAAAATTGTGTTGAAGGTCACTGCTGCAGTTTCAAAATATATTTTCAATTTTATTTTAATTGTAGTTGATTATGAAAGAAAATATAAATTAGCTAAATTAAACGAATAATTCAAAACTAGTAAGCATGTTAAAATTAGTGAGTTCCTGTCATAAACAAAGATATTTAGGACTTACAAATAAAATAAAATACCTTTTTTATATATGACTAACAAAACTTGCTAAATAAGCTGACAAAATATTACCATATTAATCAAATAAAAATTAACGAATATCATCTTGAAAAATTAATAAGTGAATTTATTTTTGCTATTTGACTTTCTGGAATACTAAATTTGTCCACATGGTAAACCTTCTGCCTTTTTGCAAGGCAGCTAGTAAAAAACGGACATAGACTTACCGGTACTAGTACCGTGATATCTGACCAAGATTGGCACCACTGCCTTACCTATTCCTGCTGCCATAACGTCACTGCTTGCCGTCGAAGTCTTCTGGTTCGGAGGATAAAGTAGCCGGTAAATTTACTTTTGCTTGAGGCTTATGTTACCCCGGTCTCAGATTGGCAATGCACCACAACCGCCTTTACTATTTCTAGTCTGTGTGATTTTCTTACATTTACGAAACCCGTCAGCTTGTTTGTCTTACAATGTCATAAAAATAGTAAAATATTGCCATGACTTTAATAGGCATATATAGAACAGTAAGTGTATTATTTTATTAAATAATTAAAAAAAGAATACCTACAGCTAGTATTATTTTTACTACTAGGGAAAGCATCAATTTCAAATTCAACTTCAGGAAAGGTTGCAAGTAGGTTCCAGTTTGGCGCAACTTTCATATAAAAAAATGAAAAAAAATTGTTTGCTATGTTTTTTATTCGCCTAAATCATATGACACTTGTTGCCTTATATCTGAATGCCTTAAGACTTTCTTTCAAATTATACGGGTTATACCTTTTCAAGTAAACTTCATTCAAAATTCGGGTTTGCTGTGTATCTATGGAAGTCCCGCCTCTTATTACGTAGTATTTATATATTCATTGGTAGGTTCTACACTAGTTTTAACAATGTTGCAATAATATGTAGATACTTTTATTTTTCAATTCCTCATAAAATAATAAATTATTTACTTTCAATCATAAAATAAATGTTTTTTAAATACCAACAAAATCAAATTTCAAAATCGAAATTCCCCGTGTTGGTCCTGGCTTCTTTGCAGAATAGACCTGCCTTCCTACCAGGCAGCTCGTAAAAAGCGAGCATAGGCTTACCGTGACACCACTATCACTAACACCGTGATATCTGACTAGGTCGTAGAGTTTCGCAGCGACTCAGCCGGATTGGTACCACCGCCTTACCTATTCCTGCCGCCATAAGGTCATTACGTTTTCCGGTTCGGAGGGTAAGGGTAACTTACTTTTGCCGGGACCTAATATTCCGACCTCAGGTTGCCAATGCACGAGTACCACCTTTGGTGTCTCTAGGCGAAGTGAATCTCTTACCATCAGGAAATCCGTCTGCTTGTTTGTCTTCCAAAATCATAAAAAAAAATCAAGTATCAATACTTGCAATATACTCGAGCATATATACACAGATGTAGCGGTTCACATAAAAATACTTACATAATACTTACAAGTGAAGACGGCAGGAATATCTTGATTAAGAGAATACCAAGATTTTACCCCACGGGAACAGATACCAGCTAACCGCTACAGTACTTTTTAACCGACTTCTAAAAAGGAGGTGGTTCTCAATTCGGCTGGTATATTTTTTTTATAGATGTACACCGATTTGTCCGAGGTTTCTCAACCGATTTTACTTAAATCGGTTGAGAATCGGTTCTTTTTTTGTTTGATGACAGTTACGTATTGGTCTCATAAAAATTGGATTCAGGTAGGCAAATTAGTTTTTATTTCATGAGCATTTTTATCTACTTTCACCTATCCCGATGCTTAATTTTATTAATTAAATTAAATTATATCAGAAACAAATAAAAAGTATTAAATAAAAATAACTACGGTAAAAAACAGACTTCAAAACTTAAAAAGAAAGTTGTAAAGATTTTGTATTAATTATACACTACCTATTATTTATATGTGCTATTTACTAATACGAGTAGGTCTGAAGTCGGTGCCAATCCAATTTAATACTTACTTATGATATCAGTTTAAGGCTAGGCACCGACTTCAAACTTAGTAAAATAGCACATATAAATAATAGGTAGCATCAAATTAATATTAAATCTTTATTAGTTTAGTTATTTATCAGTTAGCTATTTAGTTTTGAAGTCGGTTTTTTTTAACGTAGGTATTTTTATTGTTTCTTATCTCCTGGTTTCACTTAAATGTGTTTGATTTTTGTAACATACCATAAACTTACATGGAAAATACCAGAATACCTTAAAAAAGGAAATCTTTTACAACTGCAAAAATGTGTATCCATAGCATATAGTAAAATGCTTTTTGATATTCAATATTCATCTCTCCACCTATTATTGGGAAGTCCGTTTCATTTGAGGAAGTTTGTGGTTTTCATAAGTTTCCCACATAAACTTATTACCATAAATTCCATATTCCATTCAACATTACGCATACAAATGTTCTTTGGATGTAAGGGTGAAAATTATTCTAGCAGGCGTTTCCTCTGCCGTTTATTTTCTTGTTGAATAATGTACTTTCATGATCACATTCATGACTGTCACATCCTAGTAAGAAATCACTGGTTCTTGTACTCGATGTAAATATATCTTTTTGGAATGACAAAAAGAATTTATATAAGAAAATAAAGTTGGTAATACGAAATGCGTATAAATTGGTTCATTTATATAGACTTACAGAAATATAAATGTTTTTTGTAATAACGCTTCACAAATAGTGATAAAAAATGTGTAAAAAAATTATAAGGATCTTGATCTTCAATAGAAAAAAAGTGTTAGCTGCTATATTGATATTAAGAAAATAACGAAAAGAAACAAGAAGTACATATTACAATCGTAAGTGATTTTATTTTATGTTATTAATGTACTTAATGATATACAAATTTTATTTGCATATATTAAAATTAAATATATTTATTATTAATACATTTTAAAAAGGATTTCACATCATGGAATTATAATTAGTTACGCTAGAAGTAGAGTTAGTGCTCACCATTGTGGTGTTCTGGTTGTAGAGTAACATATTATTATAGTTTATAGAGTCTTAACTGGTGGGAAAAGTTACATCAAAAGCTTTGGTGTCTGCAGGCAACGCGAATTTCTTATTATTATTAAATCTGTTGTTTCCTGTACTTAGTATAAGAAACATCCAAACCAAAAAGATAATGCTTGCACCGGACTGTTAAATAACATTTTGTGTCTTTGTCATAAGAGCAGAATAGTCGAATTAATCTGATATCATCAGGGAAGCCTTTCTATCTTATAAAAATACCAAATTAAATAGTTATTTATAACTTAACATAATTTACACACATAAGATATTAAGAACAAGAAAACACAAAAAATAACGGCACAAAAGGCGAACGTATCTGTGACGACAAATATACTACAGTTAACCTAATAGATAAAAAATACTAGCAAAAAGAAATTAGTAGACAGTGTATACACTAAAACAGATAAAATAAATTTTATTAATATTCGGCCTAACTGTCCGACGTACAATAAAATAAAAAACACAAAATAAAGTTGCATTTCCCTTAATTACAATTAAGCCAGTTGTAAAATAATTCACGTTGATAAGCATTCCCAACACACGCACACAAAAATATAATTACGTACATAAAACTTAATTGAATACCTTGTTAATAGTACTTAAAAATCATAACAACACCCGAAATGAGTTTGTTTAATGAAGATATTTATTTTATTATGTTTTAATTTTATAGATGCATAAAACTGTTTCACGTTCATAACTACTTTGCGGTTTCATTTGTTTTTGCTTTATTTAAAATTAAAATTGCTTATCTTTTAATGCTGTTTTCTACCTCGTTTCATAATCTTGGAACATTGTGCTTAAAGTAGCATAAAGTTTGTTGTTTTTTGTGTTTTAATAATTATTAGTCACTTAAACTTGTTCGACCAGATTTTTGATGAATATTTATAAAAAAAAACTCATGAAATTATTTGATACAAAACAAAATGATACCAACACAAAACGGATATACGACTTTAAAACAAAATCAGCCTGAGACTTAACTGTTTTATATTATTGTTACTACTTAATATTGTTATAAATTTAATTTGTTATTAATAAAATCGATTTTATTAAATAAATTCTCTTTGATATATAACGTAGTTTAAAAAGACGCGTTTCAGTTTCAAATAGTATTTATTTACTATTAAAACCTATGAAATTTAAAAACATTTTAGATTTACGTTATCTATTTTAAAACACAATAAGTTTTAATTGAAAATAAAAGGTGATAAAAAAAATTGTTATTAAAAAAGAAAGCTATATACAATATAGTTAGGCTTACAAGAAATATCAGTGAATGTTAGAGCAAAACAATTTACGCCTACGAATACGCGAACCAAATACGCTTTTGGCAATAACCGGGCAACATTCTAACAATTTAATGTGGCATAAACAATACAAATACTGGTACTGGGTGGTTGTACGCGCCTCCAGCATATGTAGCCGCGTACAGGCCATATTTATTGTCGATGGTATTGTGCCGCGATCGTTACCGTATATATCTAGAAGCGGGGGCGTGTAGGGGAGCCCTATCATGAATCCTGATACACGTCGACCATTCCAATACGACCTGCGTAATGTTACTAATGTGAGCAACCTTCGAATAACTATAGGATCTTTTAAGTTTGGCTAAAACATGAAAGGGTTTGTTGATTGGACAGAAGGACTCATGGGTATAGGTGACCCATGCTCCATGTTAATGGGTTTAATAGCCCTCGTAGTCCGTCAACAATTTATGTTTCATTTTCGATCTCGTTAAGCTTGCTGGATAATCCTCATTTGCGTACCCCGAATGTTTATGTCTAATGTTGATAAATGGAATAATCGAATTATTGTTTGTATTAGGTACTTGCAATGCAGTTTATTAATTTTGTAGGTATTTTATGATTTAGCCTAATAAGTTTTCGTGTCAATTCAGTATTTTGCTAAGAACATCTTATTAAAAACATAAATGTGAAATTATAGCCAACTTGTAAAATGTTAAATTGTGCGTTTTTATCAACTTCATCGAAAAATAATTAGTCTATATGAGTGCAAAATGCTGTGCGAAAATATGAAAATTGGTGTTATAATAACCTAAAATTTTAATTCAACGTTTGTTTTCTTTAGTTTTTGCCGACAACTTAGTTGTTAAAAATTAGAGAAGTAGTAGGTACAACTTAATACTGAAGTACAGTTCTGGAAAATGTGATTTTTTTTTCACCAAGTTTTCATATGATTTTATTGAGACAAGTTGATTAGATATAATAATAAAGCCTGTACGCGAAATCTAGCCAAGTAAAATTTTCAACTTGAATAACATAACATGTTATAGTTAATAAAATTTCAGGATTTAGTATTCATATCCATATGATTTTTTTTTCTACATGCTTGATATTATTAATCAATTCATTTTGGGTATTTTTCTTCCTATACACCTATAAGCCTTATTTAATGCCTTACTTCAATTTCCTAAGTCAACTGGAATTAATTTAGGTTTTTAATTTAAATGTCAGTGAGTGTGTAAATCATTTAAAAATGAGGGTGTTAGGCATTAATATTTCTATAAAGTTAATATAATATAAGTTAAATTTATGAATGCGAATTATTTATGCGAATGTGGATGGATGTAGGTACCCGGGGAGACCAAGGCTGACATTTCACAATCAGATCAATCGGATATTATCCCAGGGTGGTGTCAAGAGTCTCCGAAACCGGCGTGTTTGTATGAAAAGGGTTATGAATGTGAAGGAAGCAAGACAGGTTTGTCAGGATCGTGAGGTCTAGCATTCGATACTCTCTGCCTACCCCGTAAAGGACTTGGCGTAAAGATATGTATGTATGTATGTAAATTTATGAAATTTGATATTATAAGTTAAGATAATTTTTAATGAATATGCAAAACTTCTTATCGGTAGGTTCTAAAGGTTTCGAGTAGTAAACTGTTTAAAAAGGGATCAAAATGGTTTGTGTAATATTTATATTGCGCCGCGTCGCCAGTTTTGTTCTTTGAACTTGGCTTGACTCACCACCGCGTGCTCATATAAATATGCATGCCAGGTAATACAAGGCGACCTTTAGTATATTTGTTCGTGATCATGAACAGTTGATTTTTTAAACGATTTTCCTGCAATGGTACCACCATATATGTAATATTATCTATCATTGCATTATTGCTTATCATTGTTTATAAAATATGAATAGTCCTAA
>NJDC01009930.1:678957-703798 GCA_002245475.1 Calephelis virginiensis
CTTAAAAATAATTAAATTTATTTTATATTTTTTGTATATTTAAAACCTCTGACGATGCTGCGGAATGAAACCGATTGGATCAAAAATAAAAAATGTTCAATAAAGTATTTAGTGAAAAAAAAACAAGTGTGTGCAATTTTTTTTATGTTATAGGAAGGCAAACAAGCAGATGGATTTCCTGATGATAAGTAATTCACGCCGCCTACAGACACTAAAGGTGGTAATGGTGCGTTACCAACATGAGGCCGGGATGTTAGGCGAGCAAAAGCAAGTTTACCGGCTACCACACCCTCCGAACCGGAACACGTCATGACTTTATGGCGGCAGGAATTTAAATTCGTAGTCTGATTTCCTTGACACAATCTGAGAAAGGTTGTTTAGGCTGAAAACATTACGAATTTATAAACCAAGGGAAATTTGTATACGCATATACAATTTCCCACGTGCCATCTCAAATGGCAAGGGAGGAAATGAACATCTGAAACGATTACGGTGCAATCATAGCAGTTGTCTGAAATGAGAACTCACCCTTACAAATATAAACAAGTAACGTGTGTTAGATACTGCCGAAACGTTCTGAAATCATATTTTGAGACACCCTCTTTCTTTGCGAGATACCATTTTACTTGAAGACTTCAATTCAAAGAAGTTTGGTTCGAATTATTTTGCTATACAAACTATTTAAAATTATATGTACCTAATTTAACAATGAAATATCTTTTTTACAAGCAATACTTAAAATGTTACAACATATCCAATTTTTTGCTAAATTTAAAGACAAATGGAAATATATTCTTTCCTGTGATGGTCCGAGTCTCTTATATAGATTATATCAGCGCTTCCCAAACTGTGCGTCGCGACGCCCTGGAGCGTTGTGGCACTCTCCAAGAACGTCGCGTATCAATGCCACCGAGTGGAGTGAGCTACACTTTTTATAGCTTCTAACTTATTTTGGTCCACAGGGTGCGGGCTGGGTTAAGAGTAGTCATAAAAAATAGTGCTTGTAGTATATACTAATATATAAATGGTAAGTATTTGATCCGGAGGCAGTGAGTGGGTTAAGGCGCGTCGTTAAAAAATAGCACGACCTAAGGGTGTCAAAGTACACATAAGTTTGGGAAGCCCTGGATTAGACTATCTTCTTTCCTGCTAAACAGCTCGTAAGAAGCGATCAAAGGTTAAATAGGTCATTACCAACAAGATCACTGGTAGTAGGGTACTTTTTTGCAACTCGGTCTGGTAGGGATCTTACCTATTTCCTTTCGCCATGTTTATTATGTTTCGGTCCAGAGGGTATGGCATAATTGGCCTAACACCACGGCCAAAATACAGCGACGCACCTGTAACAACTATGGTGTCTATAGGTCACGGTTATCTTTTCCATTAAAAACCAAGTAATTATTTGCTGTTTTATCACATAAAAAAAGGTTGAATGCTTAATAAGCATGGTTACAAATAAATATTTTAGTAAAAGGATTTTGTATCGTACCTACATTTTGGGTGACAAAAAATGTACTTTCACGCCCATATCGCCGAAGAGGTAGATAGGTGAGGCACAAGGAGGCACGCACGACGAGCCGAAGATACTAAGTCCCACAATGTGACATGTGGCAAAAGTTGTAAAAAATATTTAGGTATGGACTCTGAAAGCCGTGTGCGTGCAAAATATTTTTTTAAATAATTCATATTTTAATAGAATAGAATTGGAAAATGATGGGCATTGAAGCAAAAATTACATTCACAATAAAAAAGATATTAAAATGACGCTTTGATTGCCTTAGATCAAACTTGACCACAATAATCCAAGTATTTTTTTTAATTTTAACAACAAAACGAAAATATGTAACTTCAAATGTAGTGGCGTCTCTTAAATATTGTTTCAGTATTGATATGTTCATGTTTGAATTAAAAGACATATTTCAGACTCAACACATTTAATACAATTTAGGATTTAATGTCGGACATATTTAACAACATAAAATCTTAAAATGGATAAAATATTGAGATAGCCACAATTGAAAATTAACGACACAACTTTTTGTTATATTGTAGGAGGACAAATATTTAGATAGATGCCTTGATAGAAGAAATAGAAGATGATAGAACATAATATGACTGTTACGAGTTGATTGTTATAACCTCTTGGAATTGTTTATAGTTTGCACTTTTGCATTATTGTGATCATAAAGAGACACTTGTACATTTTCGAACTTTATTTTACACCCTGACTGTTAGTTAAGACCTACCAGTTTCACCGAAAAAGTGTCTTCAGGACCATTACATTTTAAAGTTTACAAATATCCCTTACAATATCCTTCAAAATTATACTTTTTCTGGTGTTAAAGTACTGTGCCTTAATTCATCAGGGTAGAAATCCACACCGCCTTACTTATTCCTGTCGCCATATATCATGTTATGTTCCGGTTCGGAGGGTTGAATAGGTAGATTTGCAATTGCCCTTATTCCCCGGCGAAAGGACAGCGACGCACCTGTAACGTCTATGTTAAAGGTGCATGTACAGGTTATGTATCTACGCCATAGTTCTCTCATCATTAAAGCCGTGTGCTCTTTCGCTGTCTATTCTCATAAAAAATAATTTGTAGTTCAAACTTACATTAATTATGTTAATGCAATAGTTATTATAAGTAACGTTACTCACTTTATTACCCTTCAAACCTCAACGAGCTAATGGCGAGAACTGAAGTTACTAGACATAACAAAAGTACAATACAAATAAAAATATGGTACACTAGTAAAACGTAGTGGGAAGCTACCACCCAGCACTATGTTACAAAAATAAATAAACCAAGAACCAACAAAAGAACCAAGACCCTGTTGGTATCAAAAAAAAATGTTAACACGAACACTGTAATAAAATAAACACTAATAAAATAAAGTCTATAAAAAGTCTGTGCACTAGAGTTTCTGCCGGATTTAAAAGAAGGGGCCTGGGGTGCGGTGGTCTTGTAGGTTCGTCGACGGAACACGAAGGACTGCTGCTATAGGCTTCGGCGGTTGACCCTTTGGCGCCTTCCCTCAGCAGCCAGAAACAGCAGCAGAAGTGGGCAGCTGGGAAGGCAGCCAGAGAAGAACACCGGCGGGCAGCTACCACCAGTCTAGGGTCCTCCCAGCACCGAGCAGCAGGCAGCAGTCAGCAAGCAGCAGTCATGGTAGTATTTCTCTTGAGTTCCGTAGACCTACCTATTGGATTAGAATTTAGACCAGGATGTTCTGAAGCAGAACGTGGCAGACAGTTAGGAATAGAAGTAGACTGTACCAGAATCTCAAGCAGACTGTCCACAGACTGTCTCACAGAATCAATTTTTGTTCTACATTTTGATTTTTTTTACAATAAAGAACTTTTTATATTTTTAAAATAACGGGCAGTGTATTAGCAACAAGCAAACTACAAAGGCCAGCTATTAAAATAGTGTGTAAGCTAAAATAATATTACACTAGTTATTGCAGAAGCTTTTATAAGAATAATTACTACAATAGAAAACTATTCAGCAATCAAGCTGACTAGAGCGATACGATACAAAAATATTACCTATTTAAATTATTATTAAAGACAAACATTTCCCCTTTAAATTACTCTTAGATAGAAAACTAGGCATAATAAATGACAAACAGAATCTGTTTAGTAAAGTAAACAACATAATATTATTATCACCCCGCTGAAGTCAACTCCTATTTGCTGGATCGGCGGGAAAGTTTGTTAGTCCCGTTTCCTGTGTTTGCCATTTTAACCCCAGCTAGCCGCATCGCTCTCTTTTTATACCTACTAAGGAATATAGTTTTGAAATCTCTGTAAATATTATCTTAGGTAAAGTACTTTTAACATCAACTCCGATAAATGTTTGCATTTTTGGATCTGGGTGTGTGTTTTAATAGGTATCTATAAATTTTAAGGAGAGAAAAACATTTTTTGCCTCTGTGGCCTAGCGGTTCAGTTGTTGGTATTGACTGCATGAGGTCCCAGGTTCGAATCCCGGGTCGGACAACAAAAGAAAATTGGGTTTTTCCAATTTTCTAATAAAAAAAATGTCGCTCGGGATAGGATATGTGCCCGGTTGGCGAAAGGCTTGCCACCTATCATATTGTGAGACTTAGTATCTTCGGCTAGTCATGGGTACTCTGGTTGTGCCTCTGCCTAGCCCTTCGGGGATATGGGCGTGAAGATGCTTTTTTTTTATTTCGATGTATTAGAATCGTTGACTAATACCCATAACATAAGTATTTAAATTTCCAGGAATATTTATTTATTTATTTTATATAACGTAGAATGTTATCAAAGTAACCTATTTATATTCTTGTTTCAAGTATCAAGTTTTAATGTATTATGAATTATAATATTACAACATAGGCATATAAATATCATAATACATTTAATAAAGACTCAGACCTAGATATATGTACAAATATTTTTTTACAAAATTGGCTGCCTTGCCAGGGTTAGAACCCAAAACTCTTGAATTTTTAATGGCATTTGGCGTTTTTGCCCTTAACCAACCAAAATGTGACTTAAAATCTTACAAAAGACTGATGATCTTAATAAATTGACCAAATATGGATGAAACAATTATATAAATATAAATTTAGAGACAACATTTTACGAATTCTAGCAAGTGTTTTTGGATCGTCCTTGTTTACCGGTTCATAAATCCGTAATCTAAATTTTTGTTCCTAAATTCTTTAAATGTATATATGTAATTTATCAATCGATTTTGTAATTACCATAAATATATAAATAAGTGTCAAGACTTTATGTTTTACTTAGACATAGAGATCATTAATGCATCCACATGCCTATAACGATCGAAATAAGACATTATTTAACATAAGACAACATTATCTTTTTGATGTACGGTCACCTTATACAATCAAAGGATGCGGTCGAACATAAAAATTAATGGTAACAAATACTCCATTCCGAACAGCATAACTTGGAAGCAAATCTCCACAGTCGAGTCATCAACGTAGAATTAAAAATTATCTTGCTGGATGTGCCATGAGATACAGTTTTCTAAACGTACGAAAAAGGTGACAAACTGACTCATTTATATATATTAATATCCAACCAAAACTACAACTACAGACGTACAGTCGATGAATTTTTGCTCAGAGTCTTTACCATGAGCTGGTATAGATTAGTTTCGGTAAGTTACGTGTTGAAATCTACGACACTTTTGCTTTAAAAATGTGTTTCTCTAAGATACCGATAGAGGTGCTGTTCAAAGTTTTCATACAAATAATTTACAAAGACGGTAGCGAGTACAGTAAACTTAACAAGCCTAAACTAAACTCATGGTAAGGGCTCAGACAGTTTTAATGAACTAAATACCTGATAATGAAATATTTTTATAAGTTTCATCATTAAAAGGTTGACATTAGGAGTAAAAAATATAGTCTGTCGATTTTAAATATAGTAAGTATTTATAGTTTGAATCCAACTCCACACGGACGAAGTCATGAAAAAAGCCAGATTGTCAAAACATTCATAAGTCGTTACACTATTTGAATTAATTTTTGATAGGTGTATGATTGTCAAACTCGTGACTTACTAAGCCTCAGTATAATTTAATTTTGCCACATGCGTAATCCATTTCTTTAACCAAAACTTTAACCATCCCATTTTAAGAAAAAATTTAAATTGTGTTTGTTACATTTTAAATTTTGAATTTCATTTCCTTAAATTTTAGCAAGGTATTGTTAAGGTATTTATAAAGCAAGTTTACAAGAATTCGAACACAGCTGACAAGCAACAGCCCGAAAAGTAGCTTACTAAAAGTGAAATGAATGTTGCCTGAAATCATTATTAATCACAATTAACACAATTAAGTCAAAAAGCTAGACTCGCTTTGCATAATTCTGTGCTTATCCCAGCGTTATTTTATGGAAGCGAGAGTTGGGTATGTCAGAAAGAGTATGAAAGTGGGATAAATGCGGTCGAAATGAGAGCGCTACGGAAAATCTATGGTGTAACGCTCGCTGACCGCATTCGTAACAGCGAGATCCGAGAAAGAGTGGGACTGAAAGAAAGTGTTGGTGTTAAAATGCAAAAGGGCATGCTACGCTGGTTCTGTCATATGGCAAGAATGACCGATGAAAGAATTGAAGATTGAAAAAGCAGATACCATGATCATGAGGTACCCCGTAAGGGACTTGGCGTGAAGATATGTATATATGTATGTATGTAATAAAATTAAGTCAAGATATTGTATTTGAAAAATGTTAATCTGTTTCGTTGGTTGTCCGTAATTTTTAGAAATAGCTTAATAATAATATTTATTTTTATTTAATTTTATACAACAAAAATAAATACATTCTTAAGAATATTACAACTTTTCGACATTGTGGTGGCAGGAATAGGCGAGGCGGAGAATCTCTATCAGGGTAAGTTTATGCACACGATATTTGCCTATATTTTGAATGACGCATCTAAGAATCAATTTCGATCACGTCAGCTTTAAAAAAATTACATCAAAATCGGTCCATCCGTTTAAAAGTTGTATACCGTAGACGCACATATACAAAGATGCATCAAACTTACGGCACCGCTCTTTTTTCCTGGGTGTTAATAAAAATATATATACCTACTATACAAGTCCATTAATAGATACATATCTTCACACCAAGTCCTTCGTGGAAGAAAGAGAGTATCAATTACCTATACTATAGTGTTACGATCCTTGCGGACTTGTCTAGCTCTATAGACAAAATGACAAACATTTAAACTTGAATGACATATTTTAATAAAAAAAGTGTCACATCTGAATTCTCTATGCCATTGTTTGGATTCCATGTTAGAGTCAACAATGGCGCTGGATAGTGGTACAATAACCCGCCTCAAATCGCCCGGAACTTTTTCTCTAATGGTTTATTTAAAAATCTCACAATTTTCATTCAAAGTTTCCTTTAGTAGAGTCTCATAAATCTGTTTTATTAGAGTCCTGAGACATCTAGCATTAATCGAAATTGCTTTTATGTGATATTACTTCGATTCGTTTTCTTTATCTTAGTAATAAGTAGAATTTTAAAGATAACTTAACTCATAATGGACTAAAAAACATGGAATTGAAATGACTCATTAATAAGGTAAAAGAGACTAGGTTCTTAGAAGAAGAATCTACTATATGTAGAACTTAAATAGGAATGTCTGTTTGTTTGCTTATTTCTCCTTCTTCCCTACCACAACGGAGTGATGTTTTGTCATTTAATATGGAGATACTAAGGCGACTGGAAGGTGAAATAGGTTACTTTTTAAGTAATTTGGAATAAAAGAAGAGGTCATATTTTTGGCTTCTACTTTTTTTATGTATTTTAATCTATTTGTCCGCTATTTCTAAAGCATTCTTAAAAATATATTTTTATTTGAAAAAAAAGTTACTGTCGACGTGTTCCCATTGCTAGCAAGTATAGGCAGAAAAATACTCAATTTTTGTGTATGTAGAGGATCTGCTTATTGAAATCGAAGGTATTTATTTGCAGTGTATCTGCGCTTTACTTGTTATCCCTATGTACTAATATTATATAGCGAAAGATATAAATAACTTGAATAATCAAATTTTTAGTTAAGTAGTATCCAAATTATTGTAAAAATGAAAAAAAAATTGTTTGTAACAAAATATGCTCAAAAACCCATTTTAAAATTGACTTTAGCATATTGGTTTCAAATATATTGATAAACCAGATAAAGTGATTTGTATCAAAATCTGCTTAATATAAAATAATTTAAAATACATATAGAGCATTGGAATACGTCACGAAAATATTATTATTTCTAATGAAATGAAATTATATTTATTAATTTGCTAAAATATGTATTAGACATTATTAAAAAAATATTTATTCGTACTAACTATTGTGGTGTGTTTTATACCATGTTTTAATCTTAAATGTTCTTATATCGATTATTTATAACAATATTGCTTGGGATTGCTTCTCTTGTAAAGTATAGAATCCGAACTTGACAGGAGCTAGACATGTGGATAATATATAGCAGAAACCCATGTTTTTCTCAAAAAACCATATCATCATACTTTCGGGGATTGAACCTGAGACCGTTTGATTGGTGTATATAGAGACTTATATGACTTGATTTCAAAGGGAAGTAATAACTTCCCTTTGAAATCATTGGGTTTATATGTAAATATATGAATTATAGGTGTACTAGTTACATCTCTATCTATACGATAAATCACGCAAAAAATCGATTAAAACTGCATGAATTTGGAATCGATATAAATACAGTAATCCGTATAAAACATAAATAAAAAACGATGATAGAACTCTAAAAGGACACCTTTCGATACTTCCCCAGTTTTATGTCCCTATAAGCGTTTTAGTTAAGCATCCGTTTTGATACCGTTGTGGAGTTGGTGTCGGCGTCGTCAGTACCCTCGACAATCGCGTTTACGACTTATAAAAGTTAGTCTTTATGGCTCCTCCGTATATAAAAGAGGATTTTATGTCTTTTTAATTAATTGTCCTGTCGTTAAATAGCATATCAGGTCTGTCTTCAGCTCTAAGCAAAAACTTGACGGTAAAGTGATTTAATATAATCTTTTTAATGGTATAACAGATCATAAAACATTTTGAGTATTTCAGATTAATGTTATACTTAATCGTGACTTTGAATAATTTATGATTAACTTTTATAGCTTGTGATGTTTTTAAAATTAGCTCAGGTTACGTAGGGTTGTTAGCACATTTTTTGTATTGTATATAACGTTACCACCAAAAAGAAAGTTAATATGTTTGTTAGTCATATCGATAATTTATCATAAAATATTTTATTTTATTGTTAAAGAACAAATTTAATACCTACATAAAATTAAACTACCGTATACTTACATAATTAAAAAAACATACTAGTACCTTATCAAATAGCCATAAAAACCTGCCTACACCTGCTTAAAAATTACAAAATAAAAATAAGATAGTATATAGAATTAGCGACTGTATTAGTGAGTAAATATCTTTTCTTTTGGAATAAAATGATAGACTTATTTCTTTATTTCAAATATAAACATCACAAATCTTCAAAGCTGTAAATAATGCGCCTAGAAACCCACGGTTCCATTAGCGTAGCGCGTTATTAGTTAAACACATATTTCAAATCTTGCTTCAACTAAAGCTAATTTTAATAATAACAATATTTTAAATATTTGGTGGAAAGAATGACAGATGAAAGATTGACAAAGCAGATATACAATGCGAATGTGGATGGATGTAGGTACCCGGGGAGACCAAGGCTGACATTTCACGATCAGATCAATCGGATATTATTCGAGGGTGGTGTCAAGAGTCTCCGAAACCGGCGTGTTTGTATGAAAAGGGTTATAAATGTGAAGGAAGCAA
Organism: Calephelis virginiensis; assembly: GCA_002245475.1. Taxonomy (NCBI): domain Eukaryota; kingdom Metazoa; phylum Arthropoda; class Insecta; order Lepidoptera; family Riodinidae; genus Calephelis; species Calephelis virginiensis. Next base: position 688,321 of record NJDC01009930.1, read on the forward strand.
GACAGGTTTGTCAGGATCGTGAGGTCTGGCACTCGATACTCTCTGCCTACCCCGTAAGGGACTTGGCGTGAAGATATGTATGTATGTTAAATATTTGCTTACTAAAAACTACATCAAATTAGCAACACCCTTGCCACGTTGCCAGAAGTCATAACGAACAATTAATCTTTAAAATTAAAAAATATTTCACTTAATTTAACAATGTTTTCTAGTTTTTTAATTTGTCTAAAAATTTTGTTTTAATGTTTAACACCCATGCCAATACTTTTTGATGACAAATATAATATTTGCACACCACAATGTTTTACAATACGTAAAATTAGTATGAGTAACCACATTTAACCCCGACGTAAAAAGATATATGTTACAAGTTTGCTCTGTCTCTGTGTATGTTTGTGGTATCATAGCTCGTGAACGATTTCGAAGCGGTGTTTTGGCGGGGATTCGATATGTTTTTTAATGCAAGGGCTATTTTAAATAATAAACAAGAATAATTACAATTACCATTTAATGAAATTTAAATTTTGTGGAATGTCTTCAATAAACAAATATTTTTTGTATTAATAAACATGTTCTTGTTCAAAATTTTAAAATAGTTATCATGTATAAATAATCACCAATATATAACAATAAATTTATTTACAAGAATTATTCACATGTAATTTAGCATAAATTTGATATAGATTAGATATATTTTTCAACAAAATCTGAAAATCTGTCTGACAAAAATCAAATATATGACTCTAATATAATTAATATTAGACATCAATTTTTAATTAAAGTAATTTTTCATTGGGTAAATTTGTTTATAACATTCTTGTTGTATTAAGTAATTCAAAAAACCGATTTAAAATAAATTTACATTAAGTTGACATAAAAATAGACGGAATACCTAAATGATAGGTACTTAATTTTGGAAAATTTATTTAAAGTACCTTAATGAAAAGAACTGATGTTGAAATTATTATTATTTAAATAAATTCCAATAATACGTTTATTAATATTTAGCTACAGTTGATGTTCTATTGTAAAATGTAGGCTTTTGTGATATTTTAAGAAAAAAATATTTGCAGTGGCATTTATCATTTCCAAAAAAAAATTAATTATAAACAAAGAAAAAGTATTGAAATTGCTAAAATTGCCGCTTTTTTGTCTAGATTTACATATCCAGTTATTTTTCTTTGGGTTTATCTTTAATCGTAATAAAATATAGTCTATGTGACGACTGAGCATTGTAATTTCTTTTTATTGAAAGAATTTTCGTGATCTTATCAGTCCTTCTGACGATTATCAAAAAACCAACAAAGTAACTTGTTAATATTATAAATGTGGAAGTATGTGTGCTTGTACATATGTTCCGTTTTCACCCCAAACATCTGAACCATTTATAATGACTAGTATAGCGTAGATCTTGAGGAAGGATATAAGTAAATTTTATTTTGATATCTCAGCGGGTACCAGTGGGACTATAATCCATGCTAGAGTTTAATTAATGTCAGTTGTTCAGAAATGTAAGTAAAAAATGTAAGTAATGTAATTTATAAAATTTATTTATTTAATTTCTTTATAACCCTATATAATATCTAAAGTTAACCCTTTAATTTCTAAAGTTAACCCTTTGTGGTATTCTAAGAAGCTTAGTTGTTATAGCTAAGATTAACAAATTATTTTTTATTTTATTAAAAAAAAAATAAAGGATGTAATTTGTGAGTCTTGTTGGTCGAGTATATCCTCGACGACTTAGACGACAAACTAAAACGACCGACCGCGAGGCTCGGGTTCGATTCCTGACGGGACCAAGCATTTGTGTGATGAACATTTCAGTGGCTGCATGTTCCGGTCTGTTTGTTAATGAAAATTATTTTGGTATTTATTTAAGTATTCCTACGTATTAGAGTCGTCAGCATCGTCTATAACACAAGGATAAAATTTGCTTACTTTGGGGTTAGATTCAATTTATGTAACTTGTCCAAAGATATTATTATTTATAACTAAACTAAATCTTAGCACAATACACTCAGTGTTAGAATTTAAAATTGAGGAGTTGAATCCAGGACATTGTCTTCCAATAAAATAACTAACTACAATACCTTTAATTTATGTTTATTTAATTTGCAATTAATTATTTTTATAAATAGCATAGAAAGTGACAACATAGGGTGCTCAATTTCAGTCAATATTATACATATGAAACATTGCTTCATATGTTAAAAAAACGCATCTGGTTTTATTGTTCAGTATATCAGTTGTATGAAACCATGTACAAATATGTTAGCACAGCACGAAACCGTTGTTATTATTCACCGGGACCATTACACAGAATATATGTATTTAATCTATTTATTGGTATTATACGAATAGGCTTGTTTTATTTATGAAAGCAATTTAGAATTGCTGATATGGCTTCTTTGTTGGATTATTGTACATTTATATTACAGAAACCTTTTGTTTTTTTCAAATGAATATATGGAAAATACGAATAAATAAAAAGCTCGAATTCTTACATGACTTTATGTGTTTTCTAGCTCATTTAATCTTCCCATACAAAACCTGCAAAGAACAATTTCGATTTCACTATAACCTGAGTATAAAAAAATAGTATTTTATTGAATCAGGCGTTACTTTGCGGAAATCCATTATAACAGATGTAAAATAAGCCTTTATTTTGCTAATTCCGCGTGAGCAGTGTAACTACTGCGGCAAATAATCCTCCAAACGACACAGAATGTGACAAGCCTAACTGACGTTCCCACCACCCACCTCCGCGACCAGAACACGAACATAGGAAGAGCTCGGGAAACGATATAAATTGTCACGTTCTTTAATGTGACAACCCTACCTAAAACAGACAAACAGACAAACAAACAAACCGACAAATTTAATGAACCTCGGATTGGGTTCTGTGTTCTATATACGATACTTATTATTGTTTTAAAAAAAATACCAATGTACTCATTTAGTTTTATTATATTATGATATTATTACTGTTTTACTACAGTAGGATAATAGCAGTCGCTCCCTTAAGTTTGGCTCAATCTGTCTCGACATCCGTAGGTCATAGCGTATTAATTAACTTAAGAATTTGGCTAAAAATGCTAATTTGATAAACATGTGTGGTAGTTCTACAGATTAATTCAAACAAATAAACAAAAAATTCCTTTACATTATTACGTAAGCATAGATGAAAGTAAGTATTCGCTAAAACGTGTGTCAAATAATGTAAACTCATACAAGATAACCCTTTCAACAACGATGAAGATATTTCAGACCAAAACTCGTAACTTTTTAATTTTTTTACTCCGGCAAACGATAAAGAGTGCAAAGTGGTCATAGACACAAATACAAGTGGCTATAAAATGAATGTAGCTGACTCAGTACTGGCTGGTATCTCTTTCGCGCATGTGCGGTACATTCTGGTACTTTTATTGATTTCAGTAGCACTAACGGTCCATAAAGCCGACGTGCCGGACTGGAGCCTTCGCTCTATGCCCCTTATTAGGTACTTATAGTATCAAGAATTTTTTTGTCCACTTTTAATTTTTTTGTAAAAGTTATTTGGTTTCGTTGTCCCGCTTAGGACGGCTCTTGGCAATAAAAATATAAGTAGTTTAAGGTGTTTGATTCCCGATTTGAGTACGAACTAATTTAACCCTAAAACAATTAAGCTTTTTGACTGTTATATTAATATTTGTTACTCGTTTTAATTCATAACTAGCCGCCACGGCTTCGTACGGGTATGAAATATACATATATAAACCTCCCTCTTTATCTATCAAAAAACCGCATCAAAATTCGTTGCGTAGTTTTAAAGTTTTAAGCATACAAAAGAACATACGGAAAGATAAAGCGATTTTGTTTTGTACTATGTAGTGATACATAAAAATCGCAGCAAATGTACCCAAAATCACAAATTGACTGCAATAGTCGTAACAAAAATAATAATACATTTTTTTTGTAATGTGAAGAAACAAAATTACGTATTAATATGTTATTTAATAATGTTTTAAAATCATCTTACTTTCTAATTTAAACGGGTTACACCTATGTAATTATTACAGTAAAACTTTGTATATTAAACTAACTTAATAAAAAGAAAAGCCATTGTTACAAGGTGTCAAATAATGTCAATACTCAAAATTAGTTAAAGAAACAACTTAGGTAGATAAAATCTAAATATAAATAGTAGATAAAATATAAATATTAAATAATAATAGTATCTACACATACATTTTTCAAAAAATAAATTGTTCAAAATCCATATTAATAAAAACGAATATCCAAACTTGTTGCTAAGCGCAAAACTCGAGAACGTCCCTACCAATTGGGCTGATTCAATTTGAGGTATTTTTGTAAATTTTAAAGAAAGAAATAATTTCGCCCTAGGCAGAATTTGAACCTGTAATCTTTGGTCTCAAGTCGATGAATGCTCTAACCATTTCAAATACTGAGGATTCAACTACTGTGGTGAAATTGTAAATATTTCATTTAAGTATTTAAATTTAAGGTAATTTGGTTACATATTAAGAAAGGTTTTGCCCATAAAATAACTTAAGAGTTGTAAGAAAAATAAAAAAAAAACTTTACTTTTTTCCTGCCGCTATCATATTTCGTTCTGGAGAGTAGGGAAGCCGGTAGACTTGCACAATAGGCATAACATCCCTACCACAGGACAGCGACGCATCTGTAACATCTATGGTGTTTATAGGCAACGGTTATTTCATACCATCAGAGTCTTGTGCTTGTTTGCTGACATATATCATGTAAACCTTTTTTTTCTTACAAACTGTTGTTAGTTGTCAGTGTCAGATGGTACAAACTCCTCCATTAAGTGTGTGATAAAATAGAGAATAAAGTAAATGTAAAAAATGTTTACCAATAAAATCGAATTATACAAAATTCTTTCACAGATTATAAAAACTTTAAGGAAAATATACACATAGAACTTCGAAACTTTCGCATAATAGTACTGAATTATGTGAATGAAATATGAATGCAATTCTATAGAAAACGCAAACAACATCAAATAAATTCATTTTCCGCGTCGATTCGAAACGGCTCATACAATAGACCATTTGCTTTTCTGCCAGTTAGTTGGAGCATAGCATATATGGATCATTACTGAGAAGACCAAGTGTTGAAATGCTGTGCAGCAACTTGACCAGGTACTGGTACTACTCCTGCTGCCATATTGATAGTATTATGCTACGTTCTAGACTTGCAAAATAGGCCTAACAGTGCGGCCACAATGCCTACAGGACGCGGGTGTTTTATTTTTCAGTTATAACTTCGTTATAGTTATAGTTATAGCCGTCGGGAATATGCGCTTGTTCGCTAACTTAAACCTTAAAAAACAAATACTAAAGTTGTTACTGAGATATCAAGCCCCTCGTTAAGGAAATTATCCCTATACTCTCCAATCAGGCACATGTTAGTGGTCAATAGTTAAAAATATGAAATGGTGGTACCAAATTGCAGGTTTCCATCACTAAGTCTGACAATTTTCAGAAGTGGGGTCCCCCTATCTGAATATGTAGACTATTATATTACTACTACTATATATTACTTTATTTAGAATTATTTTTTAGAATGTTTTAAATTTTCTCGACCAAATTAGTACCTAATTTACTGTCTGGTCAAGTTTAAAAAGTTTTAACAATACTGTAAACTTCCGACGGTAAGTCGTAGGTACATTGTTATAAAACGTAAAATCAAACCTAATATTATGAATTTGGAAATCTGTCTGTCAATTTTGCTTCCGGTAAACCACTGAAACAATTTTGATAAAATTTTATACATTTGTAGTCCAAGACATTAATTATAAAATTCTACTACGTCTACGTTTTTACAAATTTGGCTCCTACGTACAAGAAAGGATGACAGTTGGAAGTTTTACCAAGCGCCAATCATGGAAAATATCAAATATATAGAGCATGACAGATTGTAATAAAATGTGTATTTTCAATTTTCTTATAAAATTATCGTTGGCCTGGATTGTACATATGCCTGGTTGTAAATAGGCTTACGACCTACCACATCGTGGGACTAGTGTCTTCGGCTAGTCGTGGGTGCCCTTGTTGTGCCACTGGCTACGTCTTCGTGGATATGGGCATGCAAATACTTTTTATGTTCCAAATGAATTCCCCCTGTTGGTTCAAGGTTCCCACGTAGAATAGACCATTTGCCTTACTGCCAAGCAGCTCGTAAGAGGCGAATAAATGTTAAACGGATAACCAGCAAGATCGTTAGTGGTAGAGCACCATGTCCAGGTAGGGTTTTTATTCTATTATTGTCAGGAGAAGGTTCTTGTGGAAAGAAACCTGAAAGTTGCAGACTAAACAGGAAAAACAATATTTCAGTTGTTTTCATAGAAACTGTCAGTAGCTAACAATGTCGAGCAGTGCCAAGTTCACCGGGTCGGCTAGTCATTTGAAAATTACAAAGGAATTAATGTTAGGTTGTAAACTATCATATATGTGTCAGGTATTAATGTTTATATCATGACCCCAAATAATTAGATGTAATAAATGTCATTTGTAGCTAATAAACCTTCAAGGCACGTATTTCCGGATTAAGTGCAGCTTCAGTTACTTTTGGCAAAGATCTAAGAAAACTCTAGTCGTGGATATTGCGGTCACACCACATTAGTCTGTTGATTTAATGATTAGGGTTGCAATGGTAGTAACAATGTGATTTATAGCTTCAATTATATGTAGTTTATGTATAAACTTACTAAAAGTGTACTATTTACAACATGTATGATACAACACGTTGCAAATTTAAACTATTATTTCCCTGAATTGAATATATTTTTTGAAATAAATTAAAAAACTAACGTAATTTATATTATTCCAAATAAATGTTTTAAATTAAAGTGTATATAAAAAAATAGAGTAGTCTTTTTAACAATTTTTAACTCCCGATGGAAAAACGGGGTGTTGCAAGTTTCACGTCCATTTTTGTGAGTGTATTTGTCCCTGTGGCATTATAACTTTTGAAATAATCCAATCCTTTTTCCGTCGGGTGTCATGTATTATTGACCTGTAAAAACAATGAAATAAATAAATACCTATATTATATAGCATATTTTGTATGTAAACAAAATTTGTTTGAATTAAAAGCTTAAAATTTCTTCTGCTTGAATTTAAGCTAGTTTATTATATTATTACATAAATAAATGTATCAGTTTTGACAATTTAGTAAAAAAATATATTTATTTGCTAATTTTTTTTATAAATACATTTTTAATATACTTATTATCACTAACATGTTTGAATTGTAAAAATAACTTATTTTGTAAACGAATCTGGCTTAAAGCAATAGTTTTAAATAAAAAGACAAGAAATATTAACTATGAGGAAAGATTTTCAACCCTAAGTATATAATAATGCTTGAGCGTATTACAAAAAGAACATTAGGGGGTGTTCTTCGTGTAATATCAACGGTGCGACGGCTGCAAAGGTTCTATTTCGACCTTTATTAAAACTAAATTTTCCACCACAAACTGTCCACAAGCTCTTATTTGAATCGATATTGCCTTCTTATCTTTTTATACAGAATTTAAAACCATATAAATCTGTTAGATATTTAAAAACAACGAAAAGATTAAAATATCACAAGATTCACAGAAAGCACTATGTTAGGTATCTAAAGTTAGTTAGAATGTTTTGTTAAACTAATTGTACGAGGAAAATAATACATATTAATTCAAACAGGTAATTTTGTGTGAATTATTTAGATATTTCAGCTCATTAGTGGTTTTTACACAATTTTTAAAGAAATGAATAATTTCATATCAAGCAGGATTTGAAGTATCGAGGGCTCAAATCCTGTGAAGATTTTGTTCATACTTATCGATTACCTCTTTATTATTTTACATTGATGCTTATGTAAACTTTTGATCAATTTTGAACTTTAAGAGATCGCTTAAAATTAAATTATGCGTACCACTACATAATTTCTCTATATAGATAAACATATCACCAACAGGTGCGGATATTGGTTCCTCGTTGGTCGAGCGGCAAGCGTACACGCCTAACTACGCCGACCAACCGCGAGGCATATGCTCTATTCCCGATGGGGGTAGGCATTTGTGTGATGAACATTTAGTTGTCTACATTTCCGTGTCTGGGTTTTATTAAATTTATTTTGGTATCTATTTAAGTATTTCTATGTATTAGAATCGTTAATTAATAACCATAACACAAGCATTTGCTTTGAGGTTAGATTTTATTTGTGGAACTTGTCCAGGGATATTTATTTATTATTTATCACTAATAAGTAATAACCACATCTAATAAGCATATCTTACATGTGTGTATTTTTCGATATTTACATTCTGTACGTGTACATTCTACTACGGTACGGTTACGGTCAACTATCAGATGTTGACATCCGCAGTTTTTTTGTTATAGATGTGCTGTATTTTGTATAGAGCGAGACGTCTGATCTATTTCGTGTTCGGACAATTTATAAACTAGTTGAACAAAAAATCCAAGAAATTGATTGCCATGTAACATATAACTGGATGTCCAATCACAGAAGTGTTTTATGTGTAGCTATTGCATACGAGGCGCGTCGTTTAATGCTGACTTTATTTAATACATACATACAGACATACATATCTTCACGACAAATTCCTTACAAGGTAGGCAGAGAGTATCGAGTGCTGGACCTCACGATCCTGACAAATCTGTCTGGCTTCCTTCACATTCATTAATTACCCTTTACATACAAACACGCTGGTTTCGAAGACTCTTGAAACCACCCTCGGATAATATCTGAGTGTTCTGATCGTGGAATGTCAAACTTGGTCTCCACGGGTATCTACATCCATCCACATTCGCATTGTACATCTGCTTTGTCAATCTTTGTGTGTACTAATATGTACTAAATATTGTCAATCAATATTTAATACATATTTAATAACCCTCGCAATTATTTTGTTACCTATTTTTGTACACAAGCAAGAAGGTAGAATTTGGATAAGTTCATAAGAAGTTTCGATAGTACCCATAACTCAGTTTACAGAGGCAATCAGATTTCTGGAATATGTAAGGTGCAAATATGTAAATCCGTTGAATTCTCTTGTAGGAAAACAAACAATATTTATTTTTACAATTAATTTCTTTTTTAAATGGCAGTTGTAAATGAAATTATAAAAATTATCCAATTAGTTAAGGAAGGCGTAACCATACTTGGCGGAGTCTTAATAACCAGAATATTAAGAATGTATTCATTTATACCTGTTAATTTATGAAATAGGAACTGACTCACAAACTTCGTACTGTCCTAATTTTTTTCATTGACAAGAATGCCACGGAGTCGAATTGTATGTCAAAAACGTCCAGATACCTATTGAAATACATATATAAAATTTCAATCAAATAGGTCTAGTCCTATAGGAGTTATGTGAAAAAACACGTATAGAAGAACTACGCTAAAATTACCAATAGTTTTAGGAAAAACTCAAAGAAGAAAAGTATTATATATACATTCAGAAAGCTTGTTTTATATTTCTTAGTAATACAAAAAAACTGACTTTATTTTTACTACACAATTACCAGATTACTTTGCACTACGTCAGTATTGCAAAAAACAAAGAACTAACATCGAGCAAAAGTTCAACATTTATTTACGTCTGTCAGAAAAGAATCCTAATCATGTTATTTGTGATCCGATATATCTATTCTGAATTGAAAAACATCGTACCTACAATATCTACTGGGTTTCAGTTGGTACAATATGTCCGTAATAGTGAAAGCAGCGCGGCAGTGAAGCGATGATTTCGGTACATTTGCCGCGACCGTAACGATTCTCGGAATCGTCTTGATGGACGCTATGAATGAGCTCTCACAACATAAAGAAATCCCCTTAAAAAGGGTAGCTCTAGGGTGGAATAACACAAGACAGCGATTCTAAAACTTTCGTATTATTTTCATTTACTTTTAATCAGAAAATTTGCATCAAGGCACGTATTAACTTTTGATTAAGAAAGCGTATAAAAACTTATTATTAATTAGCACGAATTAAATTACTCCAAGTTTCAACCTCGTATTACAGTTTCTATTACAACGTGATATAGACTATAATATCGCCTTAATTTTACTCCTACCTTAGTCCATGTTTATTGATAAGACAGTAGATCTGCAGATTGTCTTAGGAAGTGAAAATGAAAATATTATCACCTTTGCAGTCTCTAGACGGCGCGAATTTTTTACAATCAGGAAATCCGTCTGCTTGTTTGCCTTCCGTTATCATAAAAAACTGTCATCGACAAGAAATGAATTAAAATGTTCAACGCATGAATTGTGTTCTTGATAGCCTGAACCCTTCACATCCCCGACGAGGAAGGCACTAAGGGATAGATGCAAGACTATCGCGAACCGGGCACATATCCAATCCCAAGCTACGTTATTTTTGTTAGAAAGTTGAAAATACATATTTTCAATTTTTTTTCCCGATCCAGTATTGCCTCTCTGGTCTAGAGTTCCTGGACTTGACTAGTTGAGGTCCCGGGTAAAAAATTCTTAGTTAAAAATGTGCGACAAATATTGGAACGCTGTGATCAGGCATTGATTCCTAAAAAAAGTATCTTCTCGCCCATATCCCTGAAAAGGTTGGCAGGAGCACAGTCAGGGCACCCACGACTAACCGAAGACACTAAATCCCACAATGTGATAGGTGGCCAGCCTATCGCCAACCGAGCACATATCCAATCCCGAGCAACGTTTTTTTTTTGTATTAAAAAATTGGAAAAACCCAATTTGATTTTTGTTGCCCGACCCGGGAATCGAACCCGGGACCTCATGCAGTCAAGTCCAACAACTTGACCGATAGACCACAGAGGCTATTTTATATAGTATGAAATATGAAAACGGTTTTAATTGAAGTAAAATCATAAGAGTTTATAATATATATGTTAAGTGTACGTTTAAATATACCAAACCTATTAAAAATGTACACCACAATGTATAAGAAAATACTAGATAGTGTATACATTTCTTTCTTATCAATCAAGCACATTGGAAAAATATTTACATGTTGGTCCGGGCTCCTTTGCAGAATAGACCATCTGCCTTCCTGCCAGGCAGCTCGTAAAAGGCGAGCGTAGGCTTACCTTCATTAACACCGTGGCATTTGACGTGCTGGTAGAATTCCGCAGCGACTCCCCCGGATTGGTACCACCGTGTTACCTATTCCTGCCGACATAACGTCATGACGTATTCCGGTTCGGAGGGTAAGGTAGCCGGTAAACTTACTTTTGCTCGAGGCCTAACATCCCGCCCTTAGGTTGGCAACGCACCATTACCACCTTTGGTGTCTCTAGGCGGCGTGAATTTCTTACCATCAGGAAATCCGTCTGCTTGTTTGCCTTCCAATATCATAAAAAAAATGAAAAAAAAAATGTTACACATAAAAATGCACTTGTGATTAGGTGATGTATTGAACAACGGGTATTTAAATTTTATTTTATTACATTAAACAATTCACAGATTAAATCACAGGATAAACTTCATCTACAGCAATACTTTCAACACAGGCTGTACAATTAATTTTTTACCTGGTTTTTGCAGTTTTACTGCGTTTGATTATTTATCATTGTTTAGCGGTAGAGTAACACACTCATACTATTTTTTTATACCTGTAACAAAAAATCTAAATTTTCAAAAGCTTTTTCATATGGGCGATTAAAAAAGGAAAAAAACTATAACATTACTACAAAAATGCTTGCAAATAATCACTGTTGCAGGAAAAAAATACCAAATTATTGATATACCCTTTGTTAGATAAAAGTAAATAAGTGAAAATTGAAGCTTAAAGAAATAAAATTGAGAATATTTGTAAAGAAGTAGGTAGGTGTAATTTGTAATAATATATTAAAATATTGTATCCTTTGCAGTTTAGTTATTACTTGGCATTAAATCGTGTTCAGCTGTGTAACCTGTGTTTTTAGGTGATTGCATACAACATGTTTAAAAACGTTTTAAAAAATATCAATGTCTGAAAATAGTTTATTATAAAGTACCTAGTAGGCAAACGCAATGCCAAAATTGATAATCAGCATATTTCAACGCTTACCTCGCTTACCATATCTTATTATGAGGAGAGCTATTTGCTTATTCGCCGTTATATTAACCTCCGACGAAAAAATATGTTTTAATGTTTTTTAATGTTTTATTTTTTCAAAGTAAGTATAGCAACATACATTTTTTGAACGTCATTTTGGGTTTTGTATAATATAATTACATTGTTTTACTATTACTAAACTGCTTATTTATTAATAATTTTCAAATATAACGTTAATAATGCCGTTTCCATTGACATTTTTTAACTATTTGTGATTTAATTTTATTAAAATAAATTAAAATGTTAAAAATTAATCAAAAATATTAATAATGTAAAAAGTTTAAGTATAAAAAAAAATGCCGACAGAAAAAATATATACCTATCTCATCATTGTAAAAGTATCAAAATTTAATTGTCATTAACTTGTCAAACTTTTAAACAAAACATTGTTAGTCATAAAATTATCTATGTCATTTCATACATAACACAACCTCAAAACATTTAATTATCAGGTACATATTAAATAAATAACTGGGTGATTCTGAATACAGAAGTATTTACAAAATAAATGTCGCGACACAATATAACCAAAATGTCACTATAAACACATCATGAATAAAATAAAGTGGCATCATAGCTTTTGAACGGAAGGACCGATTTTAAAGCGGTGTTTTCTTTATTTTAGTTCAAAAGCTGATGTGATCGAGATGGTTCGTACACGTGTAGATTTTGTTTGTTTGTTAAACATATTCAATTTTAGATTAGATTTAGACAAAATACGCTGAAGTTGTATAGAATGTAAGATTAAAACAATAACTTACACTAATGCTTACCATCACTTATTAGCATACTTATTAAGCTTGTAAGTAATAAAAACTTAAGCAAAGTTTGAGCACCTGTGTCCAAACTTTGCGCGACGGCGAGACGAGACGGTAAGCCGAGGGTGGCATTTTCATTACGCTCCCAGCTAGATATTCTGAATTTAGGCTGTGACTAAGCTCCAAGTGGAACTGCTGTTTCAATAAGGCAGTTAGTACGTGGCAGGTATTACGGGGATATGATACCTACGTTATGATCAAACAAAAGCATTTTTCACTAGAGACTACCCGCGAGTATACCCACGTCTCAAAGTTATTTAACTCTTAACAGGAATCCTTTTGGAAATCGCTATAAAGCAATGTTTAATCTTCTGCACAAATAATATAATTGGTCGTTGCAAGTAAAATAAATATGTATAGACAAACAAACAAATTGTTATTGAGTAGGGTAAGTAAAACAGTGGTAGTAGTAGTCGAGGTAGTGTACAATAGATAGGATTAAAATAATTTATAGTTTAAAATTATTTACTTTAAATTATAAAGCTGATTACACATATAAATAAAATATTTATTAATATATAAATACGTTAAAATGTATATAAATATTTAATTATTTTCTAGAAAGTTAATTAAATATTTACACAACACAATGTGGTATGAATATGTTGGTACGCTTAAATATCTTTGTGACAACTTTTAAACACACGTATTTCGCAAATAAATAATTTTCAAACCTATAATCTGGTTGTTAATTTCCTCTGTAGTTCGATTCCCAGCTAGGGCAACAAAAATAAAATTTGTTTTTCTCAATTTTCTAATAGAAAAAAATGTTGCTCGGGATTGGATACGTGCCCGGTTAGCGATAGGCTTGCCACCTAACACATTGTGGGACTTAGTATCTTCGGCTAATCGTGGGTGCCCTGGTAGTGCCTCTGCCTATCTCTTCGGGGAAGTGGGCGTGGAGATACTTTTTTTTTTAAATCTGGTTGTCTTATTTATTATTGAAATAAAACGAAAATTATCTATTTGCGAAATATATTAACAAGTTGTGCAAACATATTTAAGTACCGTAGTGATGCGTTGCCAACTTGACGAATCTGTTACTCAAGTTACCATAATCTTTATTAAAAACTAAAATTTTTAGTTTAAAAATATTAACAAATTCTACTAAAGCTTCGGTAGAAAATTTTCTTCTCTTAATCTTACTAACAAATTGGAGTATTAGTCATAATTATTGCACCAAGTACGTAGTTTATTATTAAGTGTACTTATTTTGTATAAGTAGTAAATCTAGGTAGATAGGTATTTTCACGCCCATATCCCCGAAGAGGTAGCAAAGGCACAACCAGGGCAACCACGACTAGCCGAAGATACTAAGTCCTAAAGTGTTATAGATGGCAAGCCTATTACCAACCGGGCATATATCCAATCCCGGCAAAGTTACTTTTTATTTAAAAAATAAAAGACACGTTTTCTATTTTTGTTTGCCCGAAGGGGATCGAACTCAGGACCTCAAGCAGTCGAGTCCGGGGCCGGACTACTAGACCACAGAGGCGATAGTAAATCTAACGTAATATTAACTTATAAGTATAAGAAAATTGTGAAAAGTACACCAAATATCCAATATATATCCAATCACATTGCTTTTAGTACGATCTAAAATAAATAAGAAGCTATCGTGCGCTCCATTATTCCTCGCTAGTAAGATTTACTGCAGCAAAACAAGCAAAAATATCGCGTAGGGTTACAGAAGTTTCCACCGAAGCTCTGACCTCCCTTACACCACGAGAGGAGTAAACAAAACAAGTTTTTCCTCCGGATGAATAAATAAGACAGGGTTGTCTTTCGCGGGTCTAACCCCTCTTGTGAAATTGCCGTTTGTTTGATTTGAATGTTTTAATCCTTTCCAAAAACAGGGCCTCAGCTGGTGTGTTGAATGTTAGACTTAGTTTCTCTCATTACTTAAATGTAATAGGTTTAAACCTGTGACATTAGGGATGGTAACATAATATGTACAAAGTTAAAGGTATGTGTATATCACGATATAGTATAAAACAAAGTCGCTTCCTCTGTCCCTATGTCCCTTTGTATGCTTAAATCTTTAAAACTACGGAACGGATTTTGATTCGGTTTTTCAAATAGATAAAGTGATTGAAGAGGAAGGTTTATATGTATATTTTATAACCGTGCGAAGTCGGGGCGGGCCGATAGTCACTTATTGAAAATAATTGAGAATGTTATAAGATATTCTAAAATGTCATATTTAAAAAAGTAATTGTTTGTTTGTTTGTCCGTCTTTTTTATGAAATAATGACTAGACTTATTGAAGTGCGCACACAAAATAAATAAACAAATATTATGATGCAGGTGATAACAATTATTTAAATAAAAAATACATGGCATATTCTAATAAAAACTTTAAAAAAAACTAAAAAATATTTTTTATTTTAACTAACTTACTTTTGGGTATAATGACCGTTTAATGACTCTACTCATAAAATTGACTTACTTAAATTTTTTAGAATTTTTTTGACGGATAATTTTACATATTAGCGAAAATTTCTCCCTATGTTGTTCGGGGTCCAATAATTAGA